>JAKXYG010001306.1:385000-527991 GCA_025895645.1 Cardicola forsteri | reverse complement strand
GAATGGAAGAACATGACCATATTGATTTGAGTCTATTGAAGACTGACATTGCCTTTCCAAGTCTGGCTTTAACATCCATTTTGGTTTTTCCGTCTTTACCAATGATGTTTCCCAAATATGTATAGGAATCAACAGTATCAATATTTTGTCCACTAGAAATGTTTTAGTTAAATAATCAGTTTTTTGCGGTAATTGTTGTAACAGTTGTACAGCATATTAAATGATCGATTTCGATGACTTGATAAGCGTAACAAACGTAAAAGAATAACAAAGTTTTTTTTGCTGGTAGACAGTACCACTGTTTGTAAAGATTGATGATGCCGCTTGACTTTTTGTCAGGGTTATATCCCTTAGTCCAGGGACTACATATTTATTTACAAGTAATAATAATACTATAAGCTATATTTTCCAATGTAAAACAGTGAAAATATGATTTGTCAGGGGCCTTATACCCTACTCCCTTCACAGCTGGACTTGACACCGGCTACACTGGAGCTAATGCTAACTTACAATACATAGAATAGAAAAAAACGTACAAAATATGTCTTTAAAAATGTTACTTCAAATGCCAATCGTGTTAGTGAACACTTTTCGAGTTGAAACAAAATATTTCAAATAATTGTTTGTTTTTTCTATAAATATTCAACCCAAATATTGCACACTCGACCGAGATACAAAGTAGAAAAAGTCATAATAATTTTGGTGACATGACCTATTATTGTTAACAGATTAGTAGTAGCAAAGATTTGCTACGCTTTGTTTTGAACAATAACCAACCAATAAAAACTCAAAAAAATCTACCCATTGGTATAAACTAAGCTGATAATAAATTCAAATAATATTACAATATAGGATACTTCCATATATATATATATATATATATATATATATATATACAAAATATGCCATTTTCAATCATTCTAAGTTCATTGAATTGTTTTGAAGCTCAATATTGTTTATTCATTATACACAAATCATGTGATAGTTATTTTTAACATCATGTGATTTGTACATTTTGAAAAGTACATTTTTTGACTTCAATTTTAGAAATTATATCCTTTTTTCAAAATTTTAAAGTGAAAAACACATTCTTCATTAAAATCGTTACTATGTAAACTTTGCAACATGAAAAATGCTGTCAAAATTAAAATAATCGATAAAAAAAATCTTTTGTAAAACCAAAAGGTTATACATCAAATATGTAGTCAGTAGTAGTAGAGTTAACAATAGAAGGCATCCTTGTAACGTCGCCAATGTTGGCAAAGATTGACGGGGCAGCCTGATTTTTTGTCAAGGTTATGTCCCTTAGCCCAACGGCTACATGTGGTATACGTATACCTTTAGATACCTTTTACGTATCCTAGGTGTATGTTCGTACCCAGCCACCGTAGCGAGATCCCAGTAATACCGCTGTACACTCGGTCCCTGCTCTTATTAATCAAAATGCCTGGGAACACTTAGTCCAGAATGAAGCACGTGGAGGACGAACAGTCAGGATTATCACCAACATTGGAAATTGAAACTTTATAAATATTAGTCAAATCCTCAGGGTCATTAGCATCCCATTGAAAGAAACAGGATTAAGGAAACCGATCTCGACCAAAGAGAAGATGTGCGCAAGCGAATATAAATGATAATGTGCCTGGGTGGTCTAACGGTGCAGCGCTCGAATTCGGACCTCGGTCGGTATGGGGGGTTCGAATCCCATCGGCGGCCCACGTTTGGCTTCGCTAAAATGTCGTCACTGCTGAAAGATGTGCGTTTCTCGTGCAAACATTCAAAGTGGCAAACATAAATTTAAAAAATAATAATAATACCAACAAAACAAATTGGAAAAAGCTAACTATAAACAGTAACTTTTTTGATGAAAGAGCGAACAGCTGTAAAAGAAGACAAATTTTTAATTCTAAATTTAAAAGTAGCTAATTATTTTTTGGCCATAAATATTCATTTTGTGCAAAAATATGCATTCTTTCATTTTGTTATCATAAATAATAATCCTAGTTTTATGTCATGCCTAAATCTTTATTTATTCCTATTCGGGATTTTTTTATTAAAATTTATTGATTACAAATAAATTAATAGTTTTAACAATTATTTTCAATCCCATTTTTTTTAGTGTTTATTACTTTGAATGTATGCACAAGAAACGCGCATCTTTCAGTAGTGGACATTTTAGCGAAGCCGATCGTATGCCCACATTTTTAGGGCCGGTGGTGGTGATTCGAACCCCGATGCCCATCGAGGTCCAAATTCGAGCGTTCTACCGTTAGACCACCCCGGTACATTTGTTATACCGGGCTGGTCTAACTGTACAGTGCTCGGCTTGGACCTGGATGGGCATCGGGGTTCGAATCTCACCACCGGCCCACTAAAATGCGGGCCCACGTTCGGCTTCACTTAAATGTCCACTGCTGAAAGACGCGTTTTTTGTCAAAACATCGAATGTAGCAAAAATAAATTATAGATAATATTTTTCTTTATTCAACTAATAATATGAAACTTTTAAAATATTTATAAACCAAATTTAAAATTATTTATTGTGCTAAAATATTAAAGAAAAACACCAAATAATTTAAATATAGGAATATTTTTGTCATTTATTACATACATTTGCATGACAAATGAAATATGAATACATTTTTCAAAATGTACCTAAGCATTTGAGGAGAAAAAAAGAATTTTATTATGTATTTCATAAGTCGACCAAGTTTCGTTGAGAATGAAGTAGAGTTTGAACAATCTGACGTCTATAAAAATATTGACAAAGAAAAAGCAAGAAGACACTATTTCATTTCAATTACGATAGAGAAGTGAAAGCAGCAGCATGATTTCGATAACGGGGCTTGGCAGCAATCCGAGTATTATTATGGTCTAGCGGTACAGCGCTCGAATTCGGACCTCGGTGGACATGGGTTCGAATCCCATCGCCGGCACTAAAATGCGGGCCACGTTTGGCTTCGCTAATTGTCCACTGCTGAAAGATGTTTCTCGTGCAAACATTTAAAGTAGCAAACATAAAATAAAAAATAAAAATAAATATATATATATATATATATACAAAACCCTTTTGCCTTAATAATAAGCATGGGGCAATAAGATAACAATTACAACAAAACAACAACAAAGTCTTGTTGGTATTGAAAATTTTGCGCAATCGAAGATTGAGCTTC
Organism: Cardicola forsteri; assembly: GCA_025895645.1. Classification (NCBI taxonomy): domain Eukaryota; kingdom Metazoa; phylum Platyhelminthes; class Trematoda; order Strigeidida; family Aporocotylidae; genus Cardicola; species Cardicola forsteri. The sequence continues at coordinate 524,818 of JAKXYG010001306.1, read as the reverse complement.
CTTTTGGCTTTCATTCATCTGTGTGTATCTCTATCATCCAGATACGTGCGATCACTTCTTTGAATCACTTCTAATCCAAACTAGGCGGAGTTAGCAATCCGAGTAGAATTTCCCAATCTTCAATGTCAAAAAAATGATATGGAACAATCTTGTTGCCCCGATGCTCTTCGATGATTTTGAAATAAATACATAAATAACAAATATTTAAAAAAGGAAACACAAATTTTAACTACTAAAATTATGGAAAAAAAAGGGTTAACTATACATGTATTGAATAAAATATCGGTAGATGATAAAACCAACTAAGGGAAAACGTTGCGAAAAAAGGAACCGATAAGAGTTAGATAACCTGTTGTGAGTGTGTAGAAAAGTTTCAAAAAATTGTGACCAAATTTGCACGATGACGTAATACAAATCGTATAGTGCTATGTAAATATTGATTTTTCCACCTTATATACATTTTCAAGGTCAAACAATCCCCTTTTGATAGAAGAATGCACGAACGTGACTCACACTCAGTCACGGAGATTGACCAATAGGATTTTTTAAAATTCTTTTCCCCTTGGTTGGTTTTATCATTTACCAAAATATCATAGTGTCCGACCCAACTGAACTTACAACTGGACGGGTATGAGTTTGAGAGTGAGTGGTAATAGTAATTATTAGGAGGATTTGAATTATTGTTGGACTCGAACCACCCCCCGGGTAGGTATCGGTTTGAGCGCTACCACCAGCACCGAAATTTGGGTCCTTTTGCTGGCATTAAGTGCAGTCCTACCTGTAAGGTTTTTTTTTAATTTGTAATTTCTAAATTATTTATTGTGAGATATGGAAGCAATAAAAAATAAACACAATCAAACAAATTTGAACATAATATACATGGGTAGTATGTTTGTTTGTATGCGGCTATTTTGCACAAAATTTAATACGGATCTTCGTTTGGTTTGAACAAAAATTTAAATCTAATTACTCGGCACCATTCCATAAGAGTATTTCTAATATTTGAAGCAAATTACTGTGGTATAAACGACAAGTGACATGCTTTAGTCTTAAGAAAGGTGGATTTGTACAGCACAATTTCCATTACTTGACGATGCTGATAACTTTCAACAAAATTATATGCTGATAAAGTCTGTGTAGACGGCAACATACAAAAGAAACCGTAAATGCCGGGGTGGTCTAGCGGTACAGCGCTCAAATTCGGACCTCGGTGGACATGGGTTCGAATCCCATCGCCGGCACTAAAATGCGGGCCCACGTTTGGCTTCGCCAATTGTCCACTGCTGAAAGATGTTTCTCGTAAAACATTCAAAGTAGCAAAGAAAAAAAAAATATTTACTTCCAAACAAAAATAATAGAAAATGTAAACTGTGAGATGAATTCATTTCGTATATTCTCTTCAATCACAGACATATAAAGAATCAGTATATATATATATATATATATATATATAACATATTAGCAGTTTGAGTAGTGACTGAGTGACTGAAGAGAATATACGAAATAAATTCATCTCACAGTTTACGTCTTCTATTATTTTTGTTTAGAATTATAAAGGGAACTCAATGCTTTAAGCATATTTACTTGTTCACTTGAGCAACTTTAAGGACAAGTATGGGAACAATTCAGATATTTTATGCAAAAGGTCAAAGGTTATATTAATTTTCAACGACGGCTCTCTAAATAATTGAATTTTAAATGACCTTGATATATTAGAATAATCAATTTTGATGGATAAATATGTGCGGGATTAGTATAAGTACAAGTTAGGCAGGTGTTCTTGTGATCAAAAGCTTTAAAATGTTGAATGCAAACTCTCTTTCTCGACTGGATTAGGTACCGACTATAATTTTAAAAATGACAATAATGGTAATGATAAAAATAATCATAATATAACGATAATAATAATAATAACAATAATAATTTTATATTTTTATTTACGTTTGCTACTTTCAGTAGTGGACATTTTAGCAAAGCCGAACGTAGGCCCGCATTTTTACAGCCGATGGCAGGATTTAAACTCATGCCCACCCAGGTCCAAATCGAACGCTATACCGCTAGACCACCCCGGCATTATTATTAATAATATTATGATAATAATAATAATAATAATAATAATAATCTAATGTTGTAAATGTTAATGCATTAGCCCATGTGAAAGTTTTTAAAATTTTCTATATTGTATCGATCTAATTTGGTATACATTTAAAGGATAAAGTGAAACATAAAATTCTATTACAAATACTTGAAATATTTGTCCTCCTTTTAATCCACCATAGCTAGTCGGTTGAAAAAGACGAGCTAGAATCTAAGCATGGTTAAATGTAAGTTGATTTTCATTGCAATCAAATATAACAATCTTTGGGCTCCGATACCGTTCAAAGAGAAAAGATTTTTAAAGCATAGGGTTCCCTTTATAATTCCAAACAAAAAAAGTAATAGAAGACGTAAACTGTGAGATGAATTCATTTCGTATATTCTCTTCAATCACAAACATAAAGAATCAGTATATATATATATATATATGATGCAACATGCATATGTTAAGTCCACGCTAAATTTAATAAAGTTACAAATTGTTTTTGTGCACACAAAATAGGTTTTAATGTGTGGATGAAAACAGATTCAAGTGTTTTCAACATATTAACAGTTTGAGTACTTATCAACACTTTAAAGCAATCATTAAAGTTCACTCGATGTTTTGTTTGAACCAAATGACGAAGTGCACCAACGTTCATTTGAATTGGACTCTTTATCGATCCACTTGAGAATGTGTTCTTTGGCCCGTTCAGATAAGCGACGAGTTGTCCGACCAATATATTTGTCACCGCAACTGCAAGTAAACTGATAGATACAGTGGGAGGTGGAGAACATTGGTTTAGCTGTTTTTACGTTGGGCAAGGGCAGACCTGTTGTGGTACATAGTATTCTCAATTGGGTCAATGAATATGTCCTTTTAATCGCACTTTTGAGCCTAATTTTTAGGAGGTTCATGACGCCATCTCCTTTAAACGGTGTATGTATGTATAGTTATAAATGTTAAGTTAATTACATCATTATATATATATATATATATATATATATATATATATATATATATATACTGATTCTTTATATGTTTGTGACTAAAGAGAATATACGAAATGAATTCATCTCACAGTTTACGTCTTCTATTATTTTTGTTTAGAAAAGATTTTGTCATAACGTAGTTTAAAAACGTGTTTGTGCAACGTGTATGCAACTAATCCGTGATATTATTTAACGGTAGATTCTAACCATACACCTGTTAAATTTTAACAATTTTATTCACACTAACTCAAAACAAACGTCGGTAATAAAGATGGATAAAAAACATCGCTGACCTTGAAATTTTATTGGTCTATTTAAATGCAGCCAATAAATTAACAAGCATGGGAAGAGAAAATTATAATTATTGATTTTACACATTGATATTGGCTTATTAAAATAGGCATGCAGATCTTAACCTCTGCACTATTAATCTACTTATGGCAATCTAAAATATATTATAATTAAATTACCAATATTGTTGTATTGAACTTTGACCATATAACAAATAATACACGACTTGTAAACAATTAATTATGCAAATATTTCATTCTATTTAGGACTTTACAAGTAAAAGTACACTACAGTTGACAATTACTATTATTATTAACAATTTAAATACACAGACGCAAAGTACATTTTATGTATTTTAATGTTACATTCATTGTATTAGTAAAAGCATATTTTTTCGTGTACTACTGTTTTTACATAAATTTAAAGTTCATGCAAAAAATGGGTGCAGCATTTGTGTGATAAAGAAATTTATAGAGTCTACATGTTTTGTTTAAAATTACCGCGTGAACTGAATATATAATAAGATATTTGCACTACTTATATATACTTACATAACCTAATTTGAAAAAAATCACGATGTCTTACAAACAGATCAACCTACGCCAGCAATCCCATTGGTTGTAATTTCTTTATGATGTATTAACCAATCAGAATATTTTGATTGTTAAATACGATTGGTCCAGGCTGACAGCTAATTAAAATTATATATATATATATATATATATATATACTTGTATTTGGACATTGTGTTGTACTTTTACGCCATTCAAGCTGGTAATTATTCTAGAAATTGTCATTTCAAAATGTGATTTCGGGAATTTTTGAAATGCATCGATGAATAAATTAGCCGATATTTGTATCCAACATGTGCACCGCCACGTTTTACTAACAACAACAAAGGATGTCCTCACTTTTGGATAAAACCGACGAACTTCCTTTGACCAATTCCCAAACTAATGCAACGCTGCCTTTATCCAACGTTCTTTCATCGTCCAATGTCAATACAACGAGTTCCATTTGGTCAAAAGAACAATTATTGGGCTCGTGTGGCGTTCCACTGACAGTTCAATGCTTTTGTACAAATACTTCCGGATTGGTTGGTGGAAACGTTGACTTTTCCGAAGTCAGTGTATTTTGCGTTTCGAATGGATGTTATTACAGTAAGTCTTTTGCGGTTGCATTTATGACCTTCAAAATGGAACTTTGTGTAAAACACCGAAGTAGTAACAACCAAATAAATAAGAATTTCAGTATTATTGTGATTGCTAAGGCTAACTAAGGAAGTATAACATGGGCGTTACCAACCAACAACCCGGTTTTGTGTTTTATTGCACTCAGTTAACATAGTATGACATTAATTCCAAGTTTCAGTAGCCTTTCTAATTCCTATACGAAAAGGTTGTTTGATGCGGATTGAACTTGGGTGGGATAAATGAAGTTTATCGGCTAGAAGACCGCTTCCTTGCGACGACGTCAGTATTCACAGGAATTGACGAAGCGATTTTCTTTAAGGTTGACACTGGTTGACAGATTCACAAGCCTAAGCAGCTATATATGGTAAATGGCTACCTTGAGATACCTTTTAAGCATCTTGGGTGTATGCTAGCACCCATGCACTGAACGACAATCCAGTAAAAGCCTAGTCATACCGCTGTACACTCGGTCCCTACTGTTATTATTCTAGATGCCTGTTGGAACCTAGTCCAGGATGTACTACATGGAGGATGAACAGTTAGGAATATTACCATCATTGGAAATTGAGACTTTACGTAAGATTCCCAAGATCATTAATTTGCTATTTTTAATTTGAATTGTCAATGTTTTTTTGGAAATAGTGTAGAGCAAATATTCGAACAAAAGTAGCAAACAATATATATTTACTGATTGTAATTTTCGTGTGAAATGTTTGCAAATTAGATAGATGATTGATAGATTGGTTGTCGTTTTCTTACTATTGTGGTTTTGTGCATTGTTTAATTGCAACCGATAATCTACAGTGCTATTAATATTAAAAGTGGTAGTAGTAGTATATTATTATTATACAAAACCCTTTTGCTGTAAAAATAAGCATGGGGCAATAGGACAACAATTACAGCAAAACAACAACAACAACAAAGTCTCGTAAGTATTAAAGATTTTGCAAATCAAAGATTATTATTATTATTATTATTATTATTATTATTATTAGTAGTAGTAGTAGTAGTAGTAGTAGTAGTAGTATATTTTAATTAAACATAAACCACAAAAAATAAAATAATCACCTTACATTCAGTTTTTACGTATATTGATCAATGGGTTTAATATTGTTAAATCGTTTTTCACACTGACCTATTGAGAGTAGATTATTAATGTTTTTTTAAAGGTGAGCCTATCTAGGTTGAATTCGGGCGCTGTACCGCTAGACCACCCTGACATTGTATTGTTTCAGAAATACAGCAATAAATAGTAATCACTATTCAATTAATCAATAAAAATATATACAGTTTCGGATGAATATTATCAACATTATTATTTTATTTATAATCGGAGATTATATTGAAAGATCGTTTAACAAACGTAGAAAATTAAAGACGTTTGTTGGCTGATTAACGATATCTCTGTGATGACGCCACCTTTTACAAAGTTCAAGGACATTGCCTAATCTTTTGTTACAGTTATCTCTCTTAGCCCAACAACTGCATATAATGTACTTTAAGATACCTTTTAAGTATTGTGGGTCTATGCTTGCACCCATCCACCAAAGCGGAATCCCAGTTATATTTTGTTTTATTTTTATTTATTTATTTTTACTACTTGTGAATGTTTTGAGACGGGAAACGCGCATCTTTCAGCAGTGGGGACATTTACGCGAAGCCGAACGTGGGTCCGCTTTCAGTGCTACCAAAAACGTGAATTAGACGTTTGCCATTTCATTTTTGACGCCAAAACACGTGACTGTAGTTGTCATTATTTCCATGTGAAGTGCTACTATCTATCGGTTGCTGTTAGTCATTGTTTTAAAATGCTATCTTACATAATATTTCCGATAGTAACATTTGATTTTGGTGCCTTGTGGTATTGTTTTGTTTTTATTAAAAAAAAACTATTCAATTTAATTCTCATAGCTAACCGATAGAAATAACCCTATATGTGTTGTCTGTATGTGCATGTTACTGTTTTTGGAAACAATGTAGCTTGTTAATCCTTTGTGACTGCGTTACAAGGATACCGTCTATTATCAGAGAAGCGTCACTATTCTCCTACGTTTGTTGGATGAGCGCATGCATACACCTAGAGTATTTAAAAGGTATCTTGAGGGTACCATATATAACCGTTGGGTTAACCCTGGATAACCCTGACAAAAATTCAGGCGGTCTTATCAATCTTTGCCAAATGTTGCGCTATCACAAGGATGCCGTCTACAAACAGGGAAATTTCGTCATTTTTCTACGTTTGTCACACTTACCAAGCCATTGAAATCGATCGTTTTAATATGCCATACAAATATAGAAATAATGAAGAGGTGACTATGTCACCGATCACAATAAAATGAATGAAATGAAATAAAATAATATGTCTAATGTGCCAGTTTATTTATAAATGTGTTGTATAAATAAAAGTATACAGTCTTCAATATAGAAATAATGAAGAGGTCACTATGTCATCAATCAAAATGGATGAAATAAAAATGTGAAAGAATAAAAGCTTTTCGCTATTTTTTCAATTTTTACTACTTTGTAGGTTTTACGAGAAACGTATCTTTCACCAGTTGACATTTAGGCGAAGTCAGCAATAGTGGGAATCGATCCCATGACTGCTGTACCGCTAGATCACTCCTGCAACAATCCAAACTTGTTTGCGAAATTCCCTAACTACATCATACTGAGGTTTCTAGTTGAAAGCTATTGGGCATATTGGTTTATTTAAGGAACCATCTATGTGTGGACAAATGACAAATTAATTAATTCAGGGAGGCTTGGTTTGTTCTAATATAAAATTTACCGATTTGTGTAAGAGGCATATGTTAAAACTGTCAACATGTCCCGATTTAGGCCACGAAAATTTTTGAACAAAGAACAGTGAAAGTAATTTTTCCAAATTGGATGTTTGAATTATTACATTAGTTAAATAGTTAATCCCAATTCTCATATTGGCTGGCGAGGATAGTTATGTTTTGTTTTCATTGAATGCGGCGTTTGGCTACATCAATACAGGGCGATGCATTTTTATTATTGTGTGGTTCGAAACTGTGTCGGCGTGGATTCGAATCGTCGTTTGGCGCTTCACTTTAAGGTCGACTTTCTAGAAAATCTTTATTATGTGCCGAGGTGGTTCCAACGGTCCAGCGTTCGACTTGGACCTGAATTCGAATCCCACCACCGGCCCACTCAACGCATTTGGCTTCGCGCAAATGTCCCCACTGCTGAAAGATGCACATTTCCCGTGTGCAACATCTAAAGTGCTAAAATAAATTATCATTATTTAAAAAAAATCCTGGAATTGATTTATCAATATTAATAAAAAACAACATTTGAAATGCAAAAAGCAATGTTATCATACAGTTCCTTTGTTGGGGGTAGCCTAAGGATACAGCGCCCGGGGTTCGATTCCCACCACCGGCCCACCAAATGTGAACCCACGTTCGGCTTCGCGCAAATGTCCCCACTGCTGAAAGATGCGCTTTTGCTTTGTAAAATACTTAAAGTTGTTAAAAATAAACAAAATTAAATTTAAAAAATACTTCTATCAATTAATACATAATCCACGGTTGACAAAATTGAAAATATATGCCTGCTAGTTAATGCAAAAATGTGTGTCAACCGTTGTTTTGTATGAGTTCATGGTTTAATAAATACAGACACAGATACATAAATTACCTAATTGTTATTTTGTACTTTTACGTTTTATTGATTTTTTGTTACTTGTATTAAAAATATCTTACGTATGTATTTATATACCTCTTGTAATATATTCAAGCTTATACCGATAATAACAGTGTAGTAATAAAATTACTGTACCTGTCTCTTTTGCTATTTCAATAATTTTTAAATTAACCGTGTTGAATGTTTTATGAGAATCCAGCGGTACAGCGCTCGAATTTGGACCTCGGTGGGCATGGGGGTTCGAATCCCACCACCGGCCCACTAAAATGTCTACTGCTCAAAGATGTGCGTTTCTCGTAAGACATTCAAAGTAAATAATGGCAGGATCACCTCTTCATTAGTTCCAAGTTTGCATAGCATTACGACTACCTATACGAAGAAGTTGTCGGGTGCGAATTGAACTTTAGAGGGGAGTATAAATGGAGTTCCCTGACTGAAAGACCGCTTCTTTGCGACGACGCCAGTGTTCACAACAATTGACGGGGTGCTTTTCTTTGGGAAAATTGTGGGTTGAGGTCGTTTGACGGATCCACAAGCCTAACCGGCCACATATGGTAAATGGCTACCTTGAGATACCTTTTAAGCATGTTGGGTGTATGCTAGCACCCATGCACTGAACGGGAATCCAGAGATAGCCCAGTTATACCGTTGTGCACTCAATCCCTGCTGTGTAGATGCCTGTAGACATCTAATTGAAGATGCCTCAAGTGAAAGACGAAATCAGGAATATCGCCGTAATTGAAATTTGATACTTTATAAGCATTACTCATGATCATTAGCATTCCTTCGGGTTATTTATAAGTTTATTCGAAATTGAAGTATAATAGATATTGAGCCCTTCAAATTTAATGTGTGTCAGCAGTAGTTCGTTTTCAACTAAACGTTTTATAGTGTACTTGTATTTAAATATTGGTATATTTTATTTGACCGTCAGATATTCAATTTGTTTTGCTTTTCTGACACTTTTGTAATTATTAATAATTGTGAATTTTATATCTATTTTTATTTTTGTACGCTGAAAGTTACGGTCTATGAAATCAATATAGGAATAATAATAGTAATTTTTTTGTAAAAAAAATTAATTCTAATTGTACTTTATCTATCAGAATGCTAATGATTTTAGGGATTTCAGGAACGTTGATAATCTAGTTTCTGTGTAGTACATCTTCCACTCCCTTAACCGTTGGGTTAAGGGAAATAAGCCTAACAAATATCCAATAGCCTTGTGAGTCTTTGCAAACAGTGGCGCCATTACAAGGATTCCGATTGTAAACCAAGATACTTTGTTATTTTCCTACCTGTATTCTACTTACAAACAGCTCTTAGATTGATAAATCACACGGGTAAATTTTACATTCACTACTTGAAAGACCAACAGAAACGGTTTTAGAATGTATTATTTGTGATGGTAAACCGCAGAAAACTTGGCTAAGAACCAATCAGCAAGAAGCAATTGAAATGATTGTCTCATGGGGGATTAAACAACAATTTTGGCACAATCTACGAGCACACATGGAATCATTTTGTTGCCCCATGTGTTCCCTTTAAATTATGAGACTTTGTTTCTGTTTTAGCTGTTACTGTTATCTTGTTGGTCCATGCTCAGTTTTAAAGACTTGCAATAATAATAATAAAGCGTTATCGTAATTAACTTATTTAATTTTCCATAATTTTTGTGCTAGATTTTGTCCAAAAATATTATATTTTTAATTTTATTAATTTATTCGGTTTTTATTACTTAAATCGATAAGTTTACAATCCAATTCTTTTCATAATTGTTATGGTCTTGTATTTTACCAAAGTACAAACTTTTTCATAAAAAGTGCAAATGGACACAGTAGGTTATATGCTTTGTACTTTTTCTTTTTCAATAAGTACTTATAAATTAATGTAACCTTAAATTAGGGTCAAGGTCAACCGCTTTGTAAGTATATAGAAATTAACTGACATTAACTAAAAATAAATTAACATACATTATGGAAATCGATAATTAGGATAAAGTACAATTAATCAATAATCTTTTAGGAAGTGATAGATAGACAGACAGGCAAGGTCATGTTGTGAAAAGAATGTGTGCTTTGTCATTGAACTCTACGTTTTTTAAATATTAATCCGATGTGTTTATGATATTTTCACGTTTTGTTATCAGAAAATTTTACAATTACTTTCTTTATGCATATTGCTACTTGTAAAATAAACAGATAGGCTAAAAAACGTCATTAATGCTAAAAGTTTCAAATATTTTTCAACACGTGGACATTTCGCAAACTTTTGAGAGGGGGTGTTGTGAAGATACACACACATATACACGTGCTTTGTCATTGAATTGGTTACTTTTTCCAAAAAATAATATTATGATGTACATGCTTTGTTTTCAAAGTATTGTTTTACAATTATTACAAAACCCTTTTGCTTTAAAAATAAGCATGGAAGCAATAAGACAACAATTACAGTTAAAAAGCAAACAACAAAGAACACGTGACAATAAAATGTTTCCATGTATTTCAGCATTCTGCCAAACGTTTTGTTTGATCCCTCATGAAACATTCATTTCAATTAGATCTTCCCAAATCGTTTTTAGTCAACTTTTTTGTGGTCTACCCCAAGCTTTCTTTTACCATTTACAATTGTCCATTCCAAAACCGTTCTTGTTGGTCTTTTGGGTGCGGAAAACGTAGAATTAGATCATGAGAAGAACTGACTCTCGTCCATTGCAATTACTTTGCGGATTCAAAAGTAGATAAACGTCACTTTCGATTTCATTTATAGTTTTAAATTTTCTCGATAGAGGGTGAGTATTAAGTGCTGGTAGTTTAACGCTTCATTTCTGTATCAAGGATTTGAGTAATGCTTATAAAGTCTCAATTTCCAATGATGGTGATATTTCGACAGGGTCCGAGTGCACAGCGGTATAAATCGGTTTCCGCTACGGTGTGTGGGTGCAATGATACACCCAAGCTACTTAAAAGGTATCTTAAGGTATATGTAGCACTTGGACTAATCAGACGGCCTATATATACTTTTGTACTCAATTTTAGGCGGACCTATTCATCAGAAGTGTTTGAAGCGATGGGACATATGCCTCGATTTGCAATGCCAACTGCTGCTATCCTCGTTGGCTAAAAACAACGACATGGCAGACGGGTCGGAAAAGCACAAAATCGTTTTGGAAAATCTATTTCGTCTGTTCGAATGTAGGTGGTGCAGTCAATACACATTGTGCCGTCCTTGTACAAAAGGCGAATCGAGTGGTAAGTGACCTTTGACTTTCCGCAAAGGTCGTATGATTTTATATCAGGGCTGTATGATTCCGCCTCGTATACGTATGACCATCATTGGTAGCAATTGGTTATACTTTTCATTTGATATAAGAATATTATCCTAAAAAAGATCGCCTCGTCGCAGGAAAGCGGTCTTGGAGCCGGGAAACTTCATTTATCCCTCGCCAAGTTCAACTCGTATTCGACAGCCTTTTTGTATGAGAATTCGAGAAGAGGTGGATCTGCCACCAACTCATGTTGAGTGTGTTGTGTTATTACTTTTTTAATAATAATAATAATGATAGTAATAACACACCGGGGTGATCTAGTAGTACAGCGCTCGATTTCAAGTTGGATTGGCATGGGTTTGATTTCCACCACTGGCACTAAACGCGAGCCGATGTAGTTGGCTTCACTAAATTGTCCACTTTTGACAGATGCCACCAGTGAAACATTTAAAGTAGTACAATATAAAAAAAATAATTTATTATTATCACTTTGATTACAACTTGACACAGGTGGGATTAGCCAAAATGTAGTTTTTAATGACGATATTGTGCATTAAATCAAAACAAGTTGATTTTTTTAAGTTCAATTTTTTTTTTTTAATTTTGTTTTTACTACTTTGGATATTTAAAGAGAAACATCTTTTAGCAGAGGACATTTTAGCGAAGCCAAACGTGGGCTCGCATTTAGTGGGCCAGTGGTAGGATTCGAATCCCGATGGCCACCAGGTCCAAGTCGAGTGCTGTACCGTTGGGCCACCCCAGCACAATTAGATATAGATTCACTATTATGACAACTCATCATACGTGCACTAATAATAAGTAGGGTCATCTGTGCTGGAAAATGCTTCATGCAGAAAATAAATTATTGATTTTATTCAAATCAAACTATCTATTATTTTTTCCAATTTGCTGTGAATATTACTCAAAGTACTTTTTTTTACACATGCACGTGAGTATTGAGATTTGTAGAAAACAAATACAAATAAATATCCAATGTCAGAAAACGGGGTTGTGCTAATTGTTTGACAAGTAGGGTTTTTTAATGAAAAAGAATTCATTAATGATAAATTTTACAATTTTGTCAATTGTTAGTTTTTACACTAGATGCTGCCAAAATTATTGCAGTATGATTGATTAGTTTTTATAAACATTATTAAAGCATACTAGATACATTTAATTTTTACCTATACATTCATTATACAATACTTTAGAAGTTTTTTTTCCCATTTATTTATTGTGATTGGTAACATAGCTACTTCTTCATTAGTTCTATACTTGTACGGCATATTAAACGATTGAATTCAATGGCTTGATAAGTGTAGCAAACGTAGAAGAACAAGGAAGTTTCTTGGCTGGTAAACGGCATTCTTGTGATGGCACCACTGTTGGCAAAGATTGACGAGGCCGCCTGATTTTTTGTAAGGGTTATTCCTCTTTACCCCAAGTGCTACATGTGGTATACATATACCTTCGGATACCTTTTAAGTACTCTGGGTGAATGCTTGCACTTACTAGCTGTGGCAGAAGGCCAGTTATAGCTCTGTGCACTGGGTCCCTGCTGTTATTAGTCTAGATGCCAACCCAGGATGTACCACGTGGAGGATGAACAGTCAGGTATATCACCATCATTGGAAATTGAGACTTTATAAGCATTATTGAAATCCTCAGGATCATTAGCATTACGTAATGACAAATAACTGTTTTTAAAAAAGACATTTTTAACAATATTATTAAAGTTTAACTTAAACAAAACTATAATTTTAACATTTTTGAGTAATGAAAATACCAAAATCGTTTACTTCAATATATATATATATATATATATATATATATATGTATATGTGTGTGTGTGTGTACCGGGGTGGTCTAACGGTACAGCGCTCGATTTGGACCTCGGTGGGCATGGGTTCGAATTTCACTACCGGCCCACTAAAATGCGCGCCCACGATCGGCATCGCTATAATCTCCACTGCTGAAAGTTGCGTTTCTCGTCAAAACATTCAAAGTAGCAAGCAGACAATGCAATACTCTACAAAGCACACATAAATAAAATCCATTTTTAGAAGCATGAAAGACAGTTTTGGTACAACAAAATAGCTTAAATATTTTTCTATTTTATGATGATACATATTTTTCGCATTTTATAATATGCTCATTTTCACCTTTTTCTAACAATTTAATGTGATAAATTTTGAAATGTTCTTTTAAAATTTATTCGTGTCTCAAAAAAAATCAATTTTGTATTAGTAAAACGGCATTATTGTGTTTACTAATTTATTTCAAATCCTTTCGCTTTTATGAGCATGAGGAATGGGGGTGGGGTAGGCAACGCAAGATTGTTCCATGTAATTTTCGGCTCTGAAGATTGTGCATATCAAAGATGGGAAATTCTTTTTGGATTTCGTCCCAAACCCGTCATCCTTATTATGCTACTTCCATTTCTTTGCAGCAGTTTAATGAAATGGCATCTTCTTGGAGTTGTTTCTTTAGCCAAGGGCCAGGTTGCCAATCCTCATCGGGACTCTCAATCGGACTGGAGAATGGCTAGGGAAGAATTCGCTAATTGACAATATACATAAAGGTGCACATTATTACGGGGTTTTCAACGATAAATTATTGGAGTTGTCAGATTGATTTGGTTTACTTGGTTGACCAGAATCACTGTACAGCTGTTTCACACATCCTTGTTGGGAATCATCAGCAGTGCATAACTTCTAAGTGTCACACGAACGTCAACCCACGACGTATCTGGCGTCAGGTCAATGCCTTATTTATTGAGGTTGAAACTGACCCTGCAAATTTATTATTTATAGCGAATCTAATCAATTCTAATCGCCCAATGTCCTCAAATGCTGCTACGTTATTACTGGTTTAACAAGTGAGGACTTTAGTCATATAGGTCCTAGCGTACTGCACAGGTTTAGTAGCCTATATGACACGGTTGAGTTATATTTATTGATGGGCTATCAAGGGCTGTTGAACAGATTGGTTTCCAAATTTCTAATCCAACCATTTATTATTATTATTATTATTACTATTATTATTATTCATGCGTTTTCAAGGGTGAATTGTTAGATTTGCCAGATTCACTTGAATAATAAATTCACTCTGTTTAAGTCGATCAGGAGCACTGTACAGCTGTTTCACATCCTTGTTGGTACGTACCTATTACATTATAATAAAACTTGTATAATCCTTTGAAACTGCATACTTGGTTTACGCGTTTCTATCCTACTTGCATATACAACCTTTATACATAATTGTTTTTTTTATTCACTTTGAAAAACGTTTCTTATATGTTCAGATATTTTAGATAAAGTAACGGAAGACATATATTGTAAAATGCTATCAACTTTAGATTTGACGAAAGAGGGTTAGTAAATCAAACTCTTGATTTTTGAAATTCAAAATTATTTTTTACATAACAAAATTGTCAAATTAAAATAATAATAATAATAATAATAATAATAATAATAATAATAATAATGTAACTTATTACAATTCAAACTTTATATACCACACGTGTGTATTTGTTTATGTAAACACTTTTCTATAAATCGAAATATAACAATGTTGTTTATATCTAAGTATTTTAGTACGGAGTATTTATTATTTTTAATATAATATAATCTAATTATTACATTCATCAACCACACCTAATAGCAAATATATAATCGTTCATCTGCTTTTGATAAATTTTGTAGAAAATTGGTTTTGTTTTAAAAATATTTCAAGGTCGCGCAATTATATAGTCTTTAGTTGCAGCGCAATTTAGTGTAAACTTAATACACGTTTTGTGTGTGTAGAATAACTATCGCCTTCATCATTTGTTTTAATTTTTTAATGGTATATTTATAAAAACATTTTTTAATTGTAGGAGTTGGTAACATTGGAATGTATAGTCAAATTTTGACGTTTTTTTACATTAAAAACATCGTGAGATGCCAACTTAAAATATTGTAAAATGTCAACTGTGAGATGTATTCATTTCGTATATTCTCGTCAATTACGATATATATATATATAACTTTTGTATTTTATGATTAACGAGAATATATGAGATTAATACATGTCACAGATTAAATTTTTTTATTTGCAACTATAAATGACATCCAATATTTGAAAAATGCTTATAATTGTTTTTTGGTGCACTTTAGATGTGCATTGAGGTGGATCCTACGTTGGCAGTTAGTGACTAGTGGCGCCATGAAAATTGGTATTAAAAAATGTTAATACTTTCGTAGATTGGTTGCACACGCACAGAGATTGTTAAATTTTGTTTAACACCAAATTGGAAAACAAACAAATCGGGTGTTTGTATTAATTTAATTATATTATTTTTGGATTTTTATTGCTCCAATATTTGACGGGAAACATTTTTTACTAAGTGGGCACCTAGCCATCGACTAGACCAAGGCCCGCAATCGGTGACGGTGCCCGAATCCATGTTCGCCCACTTTTGAGTCTAGCGCTCTATCCATCTCTGTTGCCCCGGCATCTTGATTGTTATTGTCAACATTATTATTAGTAGTGCTATTTTTTTATTGATTTTTCCTACTTTGAACGTCTTAGGGGGAACATGCCTTTCAGCAGTGAGGACATAGTTTAGCGAAGCCCAACGTGGACTCGCATTTAGTGCCGGTGATGGGATTCGAACCCCCATGTCCGCCCAGGTGCAAGTCGAGCGCTGTACTGCTAGACTACCCCGGTACAGTAGTAGTAGTAGTAGTAGTAGTATTAGAATTATTATTATTAGTTTTATCACTATTACTATTATTATCATCATTGTTATTAATGTCATTACCATTATTACTGGTACTATTATTATTATTATTACTTATTTTATTATTATTACGATTATTGTTAATGTTATTATTACCATTATTACTATTATTATTAACATTCTCACTGTTATTACTATTACTATTATTCTCACTATTATTACTATTACTATTACTATTATTATTATCATTATGATTTATGTATGAATGACAGCACAATCCCCTATGTTGTTATATAAGGGTATAACTTTATTATTTTGAATATGTTGCGTACGTTTCCTTATAAAATACGATCAGTGTAATTTAGCATTTGAAATTATGTATAACTTCAATTACAATAGCAATCTCATTGTTGTTTTCTATCTCTGTCTCTCCCTCACACACACACACACACACACACATGTGTGTCTAGTTTGTGAAAACAGTTACAAAACCGATCCGTATCAAAGTGTATTGAATACAATTCAATTTATCAACGACATGAATCAGACCGAACACGCTTCGAGTCAGCCGATCAATGTGTATTCGAACGATTCGCCCGACTCGCCGGCTTATTTGGACAACGTCAACGTCGTCAACACGCGGTCGATGTCGTACAATCATCCGCCAACCAGTCGCATGATGATGATGATGAATGAGTCCTTTTCGAGGTTTGTTTGTTTGTTGATACGGAGTTGTCAATTGCAGTGATATTCCTCATTTTGCATCTTTGCATGATGCATTCATGTCGAATTGAAGCAAGATTCGACTCAATTTTGGTTGGATGTGGAGGTTGATTGTAACTGTTCTCTGATTGGTTCATTTTTAATTAAGCTGTAATTGGATGGTGTGGGCATTATTTATGGTGAAATTTTTTCGCATCTGCCCCACTTTACAATGGCATTCGTTTAAACTATTACTATTGTACCACTACTACTAATAAGCATAATACTAATAGTATTACTATGTACTATTACTAATACTCATAATATCACTACTTATACTACTTATATCGGATATTTCGTGTGTTCCAACCTGATATTACAAATTGTACTGTTAATACTACTACTACTACTGCTACTGCTACTACAATTATCACTACTATTAATATTAGTCTTATCAATACTAATGCTACTACTAATAATACTAATATTACCAATACTGTTATTATTATTGACAGGGCTATATGTATTCTAGCTGGAAAGTGCTTATACTTTATTTATTTATCTGTACTAATTTGAATGTTTTGATGGAAAACGCATTTTTCAGCAGTGGGCATATTAGCAAAGCCGAACGTGGGTCCGCATTTAGTGCCAGTGGTGGGATTCGAACCCCGATGTCCACTACGTCCAAGTCTAGCCTTATATCGTTAGACCACTTCGGTACATCAATATATATATATATATATATATATATATATGGAGAGAGAGAGACAGTCAGAGATTTTATTACTTGAATAGTTGATAGGAAACATCTTTCAACAAATAAGTTTCTAGCAAAGCGTCAGACGAATGTTTTTATTTAGTGCCAGTGTTAAAGTTCAAACTGATGCCCATCCAATCTGAGGTTCAGCTCTCTAGGCCATCTTTACTACTTCACAATTCGTTTTGGGTTGTTTTGACAGTCTCCCACATTTTGGGAAACACCGTTTGAAAACGAAATAAGATTAAACTCGATGTATATTGCCTTAAGAGGCGCCAGATATAAACGAGCAAGATGTATACATTGACTACTTTAAATGTTTGACACAAAAAAGGCATCTTTTAGCAGTGGGGACACTTTAGTGAAGTCGAACGTGGGTTGGCGGTGGGGATCGAGTGCTGTAGGGCTAGACCACACCGGCGAGCAACATGTTCGAAATCAACCGAAACGTTTGTAGATATCGGCATTGTCAAATGAACTTTCTATTTGTCCTTCGCCCTCCTAAAGACGATTTTCGCTCAATCAAGAGCCGTCATCTGGTCCAACCAAGTCACACATTCTTTCGATGTTGAGTAATCAAAGCAGCGGCTATTATAGTGGCCAATCGTTGCACGATGCCAGCGACTTGTGCGGTAGCAACAGCAGCAGCAGTAGTCGGACGCCGAGTTTTGCCGAACGTTCGTTGGCCCACTGTGATACGCCCAAATCGTTTCCCCGACGTTCGTCCATGAACGACAAGTCGCCCGGTCTCAATTCGATTAGAGAAAATTCGATTTTTCAATTCGACAATGCATTGGTGACCAAAAGTAACTTTTTATTTATTTGGTTTTTATTGTTTCGATGTTGTCGACATTTGGGAGTTGGGGGTAGGCGGGGCGGAACGACTCTTTTGAGCCTACGTACTCTCCTATTACGCCAGGGCAGGAAGTGTTATCTGTAAACGAACAAGAGACTATTTCTTCTGAGAATTAGACAGGATAAGCACCCCGTAAAGGCATTGGATGTGAAATAGCTGATCAGTGATTCTGGTTGACTCATCTAATATTCAAGTAAATTTGACAATTCTAAGCTTTTACTTTTCAAAACCCATTGATAAAATAAATATTTGGCACAGTTTAAAACAAAAGGATATACATTGAGTGGGATGATACCAGCGCTTGGATCAGCTCTGACATTTCGGTGCTTGCTTCCGGACTGTAAGTCTAGAAGGCTTGGTGATTTATTGAGTGCCGCGTTTTATATATATTTGGACAGCCTTGGACAATAATGAAATAATAATAATAATTATTATTATTTATTTATTTATTTTTTGTTTGCTACTTTGAATGTTTTACGAGAAACATCTTTCAGCAGTGGACAATTAGCGAAGCCAAACGTAGGCCCGCATTTTAGTGCCGGCGATGGGATTTGAACCTATGTCCACCGAAGTCCGAATTCGAGCGCTGTACCGCTAGACCCGGCAATAATAATAATAATAATAATTATTATTATTATTATTATTACTATTATTATTATTATTATTGTTATTAGTAGTAGCAGTAGTAGTAGTAGTAGTAGTAGTAGTAGTAGTAGTAGTAGTAGTAGTAGTAGTAGTAGTAGTAGTAGTAGTAGTAGTAGTAGTAGTAGTAGTACTGTTATTATCAGTATTATTATTATTATTATTATTATTATTATTATTATTATTATTATTATTATTATTATTATTATTATTATTATTATATTATTATTATTAATATTATTAATATTAACATTATTATATCATCATTATATATTAAATATTATTATTATTATTATTATTATTATTATTATTATTATTATTATTATTATTATTATTATTATTATTATTATTAAGATTATTAATATTATTATTACCATTGAGCGAAGCATTTAGTACCAGCGGTGGGAGTCAAACTCATGCTTGTCGGGTTTTGAGAATTTTACTATCACCCTTATACGCCTTATTTTAAGAATAATATAGTACAATTTCGGTTCAGTTGTCTCAAGTACCACTTGTGACACAACTAACTAACTACAAACCATTTTCGATTTAGAAAGTAAGGGGGCAATAAGTTTATTCCATGCGCACAACATTTTTGTTTACTGATTCACTTGTTCCAATTATCTGCACTTCATAGACATTAAAGATTTTTGTCTATATCAAAGACTGACACCCTCCTTTGGGCTATTATACTTTAACATTCCGATAGAAAGACATTTACTTAAGTAAGTGGACCGTTCGATACAAAAGCTTTTAGACCTAAAGATCTACAATTATTTAACAGATGACACAAACTCAATCCCATGTCCATCGGACTGTGCGTTTAGCACATTACCACCTCCAATATATTTGTTTATTTTGACTTGAATGTTACGATTAGTATAGGCAGTCCTTTCATTTCTGATAGAATATCGGAAATAATGGTCCAGCGGGTACAACGCTCGATTTGGATCTGGGTGGGCATCGGGGTTCGAATCCCACTACCGGCCCAATAAAATGCGGGCCTACGTTCGGCTTCACTAAAATGTCTTGTAAAACATTCAAAGTAGTAAACATGAAATAATGAAAATAATAATAATAATATAATAATAATAATAATAATAATAATAATAATAATAATAATAATAATAATAATAATAATAATAATAATAATAGTTGCTCAATAGAACTACACATTGATAAGAGGTTTGATGTTTCATTAAGGCCATGAAGACTTTAAGTAGATTAATTTCCGAATTTCCATTATGAATTCAAAGGAGACGAAAATTGCCTAGTTTTTGGACTATTATCCTTAATCTTGTTATTACCATCTTGCTGTTGTCAACTTTTTGCCTTTGTTCACCGAAATGGCAACCTCTTCTCTACAACTAGACATTGGATTAGTTGTGGTCAAGTTCTTGTGACATGCCTGTGTTCAAAACATTTCTCCATCACACACACACACAGATACACAAAGTCGCATATCGCCGAAACATTTTGAAAGTTCAAACTTCGATCTTGGCTCCAAATCGACACCAAATTCCACGTCGACCGTCAGTTCGAACGTCGACTCCAATTCACGAACGTCAACGTCGAAGCGATCGTTGGGATTTGGCGCAAAGAAGGCCAGCAATTTGTGGCCCACCAATGACGACCTACTGACAAAAAGCAAAAGCAATACGTGGAACGCCGATGGCAGTCAGAATCGCCGATTTATCAATCCCAAAGGCAACATATTTGATCAACGATTGTCATTCAACGTATTTTTGGTTAGTTTGTAGCACTACAATCGATTGTCCGTTCCACTACTGCCGTTATTGGCACCTTGTTTGGTTTCGTTAAAATGTCCACTTGCTGAAAATGTTGTTTATAAAGCATCCAAAGATTAATAATAATAATAATAATAATAATAATAATAATAATAATAATAATAATAATAATAATAATAATAATAATAATAATAATAATAAAAATAATAATAATAATAATAATAATAGCAATAATAATATTAATAATGCTAGTGATAATAATAATCATATTATTAATAATAATAATAATATCAATAATACTAATGATAATAATAATAGCAATAATAATAATAATATAAATAATACTAGTGATAATAAAAATATTAATAATATTAATGATAATAATATTATTATAATAATAATAATAATTATTATTATTATAGTGATAATAATAATAATAATAATAATAATAATAATAATAATAATAAGAATGAGAATAATAATAAGAATAAGAATAGTAATATCAATAATACAAATGATAATAATGATAGTAATGATAATAATAATAATAATAATAATAATAATAATAATAATAATAATAATAATAATAATAATAATAATATAAATAATAATATAAATAATAGTAGTGATAATAATAATATTAATAATACTAGTGGTAATGAAGTGATATTAATAATACTAGTGATAATAATAATATGAATAACAGTAATGATAATAATAATAGTAATAATATTAATATTAATAATACTAGTGATAATAATAATAATAATAATAATAATACTAATGACAATAATAATAGCAATAATAATATTAATAATACTAGTGATAATAATATTATTAATAACAGTAATGATAATAATAATAGTAATAGTAATAATAATATTAATAATAATACTAGTGATGATAATAATATTAATAATAATAATACTAATGCTAATAATAATAATAATAGTATTAATAATACTAATGGTAATAATAATAATAAAAATAGACTGCCTTTAGCTATTTTACTATTATTATTATCATTATTATTATCACTATCATTACTATTATTATTATTATTATTATTATTATTATTATTATTATTATTATTATTATTATTATTATTATTATTATTAATTATTATTATTATTATTATTATTACTACTAATATAATAATAATTATTATTATTACTACTACTATTATTATTATTATTACTGTCATTACTATTTTTATTATTATCATTATTACTTTTGTTATTATTATATATTATCATCATTATTATTACTATTACTATTTCTATTATTATTTTTATTACTATTATTATTATTATTATTATTATTATTATTATTATTATTATTATTATTATTATTATTATTATTATTATTATTATTATTATTATCATTACTATTATTATTATTGTTATTTCATAACCCCCCCTTCTTTAAAATAAGCATCGGGGCAACAAGATAACAACAACCGTTAAAACGACAACATCGTCCCATAATTTGAAAAGAACGACTGGTCAACAAAATGATTCCATGTGTTTGAACATTTTGCCAACATGTTTGCTTGAGATATTCATTTCAATTGGATCTTCCCCCGGTGATTCTTAACCAACTTTTCTGTGGTCCTCCCCAACCTTTCATTTACCATCATTCCCAAGTAATTCTTGCTTGTCTTTCGGGAGGGGTGGCGGGCGGTAAACGCAGAATTTGACCAAGTAATTTTCTGCGTCTAATCGAAGATTGAGTTTTCTTTCGCCTTTTACTCAACCCTATCGATTGGGTTGTCCTATCACTTCTTTGGCATCGTTTACCGGAATGGCGTGCTCATGTTGTGTCTGGATTACAGAAGCCATTACAAAACCATCCTACATTTAGGCTTGGTATTGGCTATATTGGTTCATTTTTGATTTTCTCAAGCATTGACATATCTGTAGACACTTTTTAGGTAGTTCAAATGTAGGCTTATACTCATCTGATATTGTACAAGCCCTGACATACTGCTGTGTATGCAATTTACACTTCAATTTAATATGAATTCACAATACATCATCACATGGCGAAATAGAGAAAGTTGAAACTACATGCAATTACGAAGATTGTTAAAGCCAACCAATTTCAAGAAGCAGTACTGGTGTTGCATTTCTTTTGGGTGCCATTCTGCTTTTATTTGGTATGTTTTCATTTTGACAGAAACTGCCACAACACAAACAAAATCCCTACTTCATCCAAATTGACGACGACAGTTGTACGGGCAACGAGGACACGCGGACATTTCTTCTGTCTCAACTGACCAATCACCGCGTATCCGAAGTCTATTGTTTGGGCTGTCAAACAATGCTAAAAATATACGACCACTTTCCCGTAATTGATGGCCTATTTTTCATGAGTCCATTGTGTCACCGTTCGTCAGAAGGTGCCCGCAAGGGCGGTGGACTTCGGGTAAGTTGGCACACGAATGGCATCTTGAATCAATCGAATCAGGCGGGAAAGTATATTTTCAATTCGTCCTCGTCAAACATGACGAATATTAACAATTATGTCAATTTGACAACCCAACAACCAGAAGAAAACAATTGTGCTGATAATCGACCGTCGGACGAACTGGCAATTGATCCCGAGGCCATGGAAAAATCTACTCAAAAACTGCTGGCACCGACCAAACTGATTGTTCCTCCACCTGGATGTCTTGGACCAAGGCAACAGTTAAATATAGAACATTTGAACAATTTGAATTCCTCAATGTCTACGTCGAGACACACGGGAGCTGCTAGGCAGGGCCGATTCCTGCATGCCTTGTGTATTCGATGTATCAATGGATTTAATAATCCAGCAGAGGAATTATGTCAAACAATAGTTTGTATATATTGTTCAAAACCATGGTCAAGTAAGCGTCTATCGATTTTCTTTTGTAAAAATTACTTGATTGGTTAAGTATAATATTGACCAATGAAATGTCACTTGACATATTGATATATATTACTGTATATTTTAGGCTCTTCTCTTTTGGTTGGTGGGCTTTATACGTACGACATATTTGCAGCAAATCCATGCTGTGCATCCCACTTGACATGCGGTTCGTGTCAGGCTCGGTTGGATTATTTGCCAAATCAGGCTGAAGCCAAACCATCTACCTCAATTGATGATCATCAAATTCGCGTCTATCCATTGAACTATTTCAGCCAATATAGCAATTTGATCAAGTGTGCGTATTGCTCGAAAACGGATTATCATTTTGTCAAACTATTTGAAGATTATTACAAATTATTTATTCCAACTGATTAATTTTAATTTATTTCTATAAATCTATTTTCACATATTTATATTTATTGTGTCAAGCCTAATATTGATGAATATTTTTATATTTCATTTGTGTGCTAAATAGGTAAAATGAATGTTTGCTGTTTATTTTAAATTATTTTTTAAAAAGTATTTCACTCAGGTTATATATATGTCAGGGATATTAGTATTAATAATGATCTTTGTTTTTGTTTTCAATACCGACGTAGATTACTTATTTTGCAATTTAAGTAGTATGTATTTGCTTACCTATTAAAATTTCCTATATATTTGCGTGTATGTATCTGTGTGACAAAATACGAGCGCCATTCAATTGTACATAGTCGAAAGTATTTACACCTATTAATATAGTTTCCATATTTTAATTCTGTTCAGGGAAATCCTTTTATAGATAAAAGTAAGAACATATATTGTTGGTATGTGCTTACTTCTTTTTTTTAATATTGTGTATTTTATTTTAAATCGTTTTGTTCAATTGATGACAATAAATTGATGTTTTTGAGTAAACCTTTTAAATTATTATTTCTAATTAATTGTTGCTTTTTTAATAAATATTCATTTAGTTGTTTGGTTTTGTAATTGTTTGTTGTGGCGGTAAATACATCATGAACTGGTGTCAAAATTGATCATCAGCTTTAGCAACGCAATTACGTTGGGTACATTCACACTTTAATATAACATTCCCTACTCTAGTTTAGACAAAAAATTTATTTGAAATTGAAAAAAAAAACAACTGAAAATTATTTGCTCAAAATAAACTAAATCAATTTTTTTGAAAATCAGTCATAAAATTTAAACGTTTTCAAAGAAAATAGTTTTGTTTTATAATGTATAGTTTTAATACTGGATAAGAATTACTCAAGTTGCTCCGATACAATTGTACAAATTCCCGTTTTGATAAAAGCTACGTTAATTTTGAAATTATAATAAATAAAAATTACGTTATTTTTCCCTACTAACACCAAATCACTTGAAGCAATCTGTCGCACTTCAAACTTAAATAATTCTAATACTTGAAAGTTTACACGAAATCCCAATTTTACATAACAAAGACCAAAATAATGATATTTCAAAATTTTGTTCACACGCAAGACAGGGAAAGAAAGTACCACTTTCCGACCCTATCTATCCAGTAAAGTAATTTACATTTTATATGACCTTGTAATGGGATAATTTTATTGGTTGCTTATTTTTCAATCTCATACATTTTGGATAATTACCAAAATCGATTATTTCAAACAAAGAGAAACGTATTTTCATTTAAGATGGGGTTTTTCAAGGGTGAAATAGCTGAATTGTCAGATTCATTTGATTAATAAATCCATTTGGTTTGAGCCATCTGGGAGCACTGCGCAGCCCTTTCATCCTTGCTTGAAATCATTAGCTGTCAAGTCTTGTATTTACGCTACTGCCGCTTACACAAGCAAGTGAATGATTCCCTCAACTAATAATTTTTTATTTGTTTCATTCCCAACTTTTTAATTCTTTGCCTCCATGTAATAGACCGTACACTTAGACAGCAGCTTACCCGACTCTCCATCTTTGCCAGTGAGTGCATGAATACACCCAAGATACTGAAACATATCTAGGGATACATCAATACTCTATGTAGCTACAATTTTTTATGACAGAAAGTTTGACTTATTTGTCAGTTTGTGTAACCAGGAATGTGTTACAAGAATGCCATCCACAGAACTCAACTACTTTGCTACGTTTGCTATGCATACAAAGTTTATATTGTTTCAGATATAGAAGATGTTTATATTAGAATTGTTGTATTAAAATTGTCAGATTACTAAACTCTAGCCTGACACCAGATAGGGCGTTGGTTCAAGTTCATGTGTGTGTGTGTGTGTAAAACTTGAAAGGTATGCACTGCTGCTGATTCCAAATAAGGATGTGAAACAGCTGTACAGTGCTCCTGGTTGACTTAAAAACCTAGTAAATCTATTAATCAAGTGAATCTGACAATTTTAATAACAAATAATCCCTTAAAAAACCCATTGATAAATATATTATTTATAAGCACACTGTTTGAAGCAAAGATAAAAGTCTCTTTTTGAAAAAACAACATTTTCTCAATGTGTGGTTAGCAAATTTAAAGATAAACTATTTTTGTACAAAATGACGTGGCAATTTGCCACATACACACATCCGAAACAATTTGGCCAACCTCGGTTACAGAGAAAAATCAATAAATTATGTTTTAGTTAAGTCTGTTTCTTCTTCCAATTCAATGATTTGTCTGAAAGTTCACATTGAAAAACAACATGATATTTGAGGTCAAACCTTCACCCCGACTAATTTTTAGACACGTTTTTTTGGTATGTTGTCTTTGTTTTAACTGTTTGTATGTGTGTGAGTTTAGTTGTTTGTTTATTAATTTAGTGCACAAGAGGTCACACAATGACGTTCTCAGTTGAATAACATGATTGAACTCAGGATCTCGATAGTCTTATTCCTTTTTTATTTATGGTTATTGGCTTAGATATTTCAGAAGTAGCTTTCAGCACATAAAAAATATGTACAATTATAAAAATACAATACAATTAGCAGTGTGTAATATCAGTCCAAAAATAAATAAGATTAAATTACATAGGCTAAAAAAAACGTATATTCAAAAGTCATGCGTAAACAGGCATGGTATTATTTAGGAGACGTATTATGGTTAATAGTATGCAACTATAATAGTATACATGAAATGCGAATGTCTCATGAGTGAGTATGACTAATAAAGTCTCTACATGGGCTTAACGAATCATCAAACCTCTTATCAATGAATCAACTCATTGAATGTTGTTCTTTCGAGTAACTATTATTGTTATTATTATTATCAAGGTTAGCGACTTGGCTTCCTTAATGAATCCACATTGCTACAGTAACAGTATGAGCACGCCATTCCGGTAAACGACGGTAAAGAAGTGATAGGACAGCCCAATCGATAGGGTTGAGTAAAAGGCGAAAGAAAACTCAATCTTCGATTAGACGCAGAAAATTACTTGGTCAAATTCTGCGTTTACCGCCCGCCACCCCTCCCGAAAGACAAGCAAGAATTACTTGGGAATGATGGTAAATGAAAGGTTGGGGAGGACCACAGAAAAGTTGGTTAAGAATCACCGGGGGAAGATCCAATTGAAATGAATATCTCAAGCAAACATGTTGGCAAAATGTTCAAACACATGGAATCATTTTGTTGACCAGTCGTTCTTTTCAAATTATGGGACGATGTTGTCGTTTTAACGGTTGTTGTTATCTTGTTGCCCCGATGCTTATTTTAAAGAAGGGGGGGTTATGAAATAACAATAATAATAATAGTAATGATAATAATAATAATTATTATTATTGTTATTATTATTATATTAATAATAATAATAATAGTAATAAAAATAATAATAGAAATAGTAATAGTAATAATAATGATGATAATATATAATAATAACAAAAGTAACAATGATAATAATAATAGTAATGATAGTAATAACAATAATAATAATAATAATTATTATAATATTAATAATTATTATTATTATTGTTATTATTATTATATTAATAATAATAATAATAATAATAATAATAGTAATAAAAATAATAATAGAAATAGTAATAGTAATAATAATGATAATAATAATGATTATAATGATAATGGTAATAATAATAACAATAGTAATAATAGTAATATTGATAATAATAATAGTAATGGTGTTAGTAATAACAATATTATTATTAGTAATAATGATAACGATAATAATAATAGTAATAGTAATAATAATAATAATAATAGCAATGATAATAATAATAATACTGATAAAAAAAATAATGGTAATAGTAATAATAATAATAATATTATTAATAATAATAATATTAATAGTAAATTATTTAAATTGAAAACTTTTGTATGGTAGCAAATAAAACACTGATTTAAAATGTTTTAATTTGTATGAATGCAGTTGAAAATAAACTCAAACCAAGATTGGCTTAAAAATATTTGTAACAAAAACGTTAATTATATGGAATAGAAAATCAAATGTATAACCATTCATCTAAACATTAGCAAAAAATTATGGAATACAATAACTATTTCTTAAAATATCAAAATATATCAATATATATAAAATGTTTTGTTGAGTATGACATTTCCTTGGTCATCTACTGCATAGTAATTTTTATAATTTATTATGTTTTTTTTAGCAATGATATACTTTAAACCTCACAAGCTTGTGAATGATCACGGTTAAAACAATGTTTTTTTCACTGTTTAATTGATGAAAATTAACAGTATGTATGCAAAATTATTAGTATCTCATATAAAATTTTAATGTATATAAACTCATCTACTTATAAGTAGTTAAAGTTTTTATAAACAAATTAGAGTTTATTACTATAAAAATACTACCTCAATGTAATTATTTTGACGAAACTAATGTCATTAGTGGACTCTCAGGTGTGATTCTAATTTGTCACCTACTACAACTTGCTTAAACATGTATGGACTACGTCACCTCTTTATTATTTCCATATTTGTGCGGTATATTCAACAATCAACTTCGATGGCTTAACAATCGTAACAAACGTAGAAGAATAACGAAGTATACTGGCTAATTGACTGTTCACAAAGTTATATCTCTTAGCTTCATAAAATACAACTTTGATTACGACATTTTAATTGTAATGGCTGGAGGTTCTCTCTGCTCATGCTAGTCTATCACATAAACAAATCAACTAACTTTCAAATGAATCAACTTTATAGATCAATTCGTGTGTTCTGTATTTAATCTGACAATGCTAGACTTGAACTTATGGATTCAAGTGCCACCACCGGATCATTGTTTCAATTACACTGCTGAAAGATGTTTCTCGCATATCATTGTAGCAATATTAATAATAGTATGTAAGATGGTTAATTAATCTAGAAAATATTGAAAATGAAATCTACATGTGGAATTTTTTCATAAACATCTTTTATTTTTGCGATTAATGGTGATATTCTCAATTGTATCCAGTCCGAATGGTGCATCCAGGACTAGGTGCCCACGAGCATCTAGACTAATAACAGTAGGGATCGAGTGCACTGTACTATAACTGAGCTTTCAATTAACTCCCGCTCAGTGAATGAATGTTGACATGTATCCAAGATGCCTCAAGGTATCCATTTACAATATGTGGCCAATTAGGTTTGTACATCAGTCAACCCCCAAAGATTGCATTATCAATCCCTATCGCAAGGAAGCGGTCTTCTAACCAACAAATTTCATTTAATCCTCCAAGTTCAATTCGCTTCCGACAACCTCTTCGTACAGGAATTCGGGATGTTATGCCAGCTTGAAACAAATGAAGAAGTAGCTCTACTACCAACGTTTGTTATTCTTAACTCGATAGAATGTTCCGTTGTTGCTACTTTTAAAGTGCGTCGGAAAACATCTTTCAGCAAACGAAAGTCCACATCTCGTGCATCTGTCGGGGTCAAACCCATATTGACCCCAATAAACGCATCAGATTCAGGATATGGTCACTTCTTCATTATTTTCTTATGTCCGGGTGGTCTAGCGGTACAGAGCTCGAATTTGGACCTCGGTGGGCATCGGAGTTCGAATCCCACCACCGGCACACGTTCGGCTTCGCAAAAATGTCCCCACTAGTTGAAAAACATGTTTCTCGTAAAATAAAAAATATCTTGAACGCTTGCTTCACAGACCTTATATCTAACTATAACGTCACATATTTAACAAACGTAGAAAAGTCAGTAGTAAGTGATGGCATCGTTGTTCACTGTCAAAACTGTCTCTCTGAACCAGACGGCTACCATATGGTACACTGAAATAACTTTTAAGCACCTCGACCAAAACGCAAGCCCAACAATGCTGCAAACACAAATTCAAAATTTTCCACATGTTTATTCACTGAATGAACATGGTACGCAACCCCGAAACAAAATTCCCCATTCAGTGGCAATACAAATCCTACCTTCACCGGTACAAATAAAAACACCAACATATACTTCTACAATTAGCACAAATTTATTTCAACAAACAGATACTAAATAAGACTAATCAATCTCATTTGACTTTAAAAAGAAATAAAATTAAAATATCGGTCTCATGTCAGCACCAATCAAACAGGGATTAGGTGTATACACAATTAATATACGTGTATATATAATGGAAAAAAGATAGTCTCCATTTGAAGTTAGTTACAGGCGACACTGACCTACATCGAGTTCGTGTACATTGGGACCGACAACAGAAAAGGCAGTTTCTTTTGCAGTGGCAAACGCTTTGATAACCTGCGTGTTGTGGGGGGGATAAAAAATTGTAAATATTATTATTCGCTTGAACAACTTTCAACAAGCTACAAAAATAGAATTAAAAAATAAGTAACAAACGAACTGAATGAGGAGACCGATCCCTACTTAGCGCGTCCACAGATGGCGGATAGTGGAACGGCCTTTAGCTGTGGATAGGACTGTGTCAAATAAGCAATCGTTAAGGTTGTTAATGCGTTGACAAGAAGGCGACAATGGTTATCGGTGTCACCCGTAAATAATATCATCAAACGGTGCTATCCCTAGATAGGGACTAGAAAAAATGGTTTAACGATTTCTCGTCTTCTTTCAGGATGACCGGTCTATATACTCGCGGTCGACACCCTTACAAAAATCAATTAACACACATACACACACACACATATATATATATATATAATTTCGAAAATGTTTCTAATAGATATATTCTCTCCTTTTCAACTGGCATTCAATAATAAATTCCACTGAAATATCAACAAAAGAGAAACCCATACAAATATTTTTAATTACATCACATATGTATATATATATATATATATATATATATATATATGCCACACCAATCAAATCATATTAAAAGAAGACAGCTTTGTAAGACTATCGAGAAATAGTTAGACTTGCCTCGTTCACTTGCTCGGCCGTAACTGCATCAATTTTGGCACATTGTTCGTGTGCGCTGACCGGCAATTTCGTATTTCCATTGGTCATGTGGACGCCGATTTGAACAGCCTGATCATAACTGCTTTCGGATGACATCAAAATGTTGGCTTTGCACATTTTCCTGCAATTCAAAAGTAGAATTAGGCCATTTTTGTGCGTAAGTTGTTAGTTGGCTCGTATTAGGAAATTGCTGCAATTCATCATTGTTTCTACATCTGTACGGCATATAGCAAACAATCGATTTCGATGGCTTGATAAGCATAACGCAAATGTAGAAGAATAACGACGTTTCTTGGCTGGTAGATGGCATCACTGTTCACTTAAAATTGACGAAGCCACCTGAATTTTTGTCAGGGTAATCTCCCTTAGCCCAAGGGTTGCATATGGTATACATATACCTTAAGATGCCTTTTAAGTATATTGGGTGTATACCTGCACTCACCCGCCGTGCACTCGGTCACTGCTGCTGTTAGTCTAGATGCCCGGAATGCACTACATGGAGGAGGAACAATCAGGAATACCACAAGGCATTCATTTACCATATGTCGCCTTGTCAATTCCTGGTGTTGTCACAAGAAAGTTCATTTACCACTCGTGGACAACCTCTTCCTATACATAAATTCAAAATGCTATGCGAACTTGGAATCAATAAAGAAGTGACTCTGCCACCAACTTGTGTCATGTTTGTAGAGCATTAAAAAACTTACTTGGCATTTTCCACATCGGTTACGTTGACCCCACGCAATTGTTGTATGATGTTTTTCAACCGCCGATTCATCGCCTTAGTCGATGCTCCGGCCAGTCCAATGCCAAACAAGCCCTGGTCGGTATAGGCCTTGTGAAATGTCGTGGCAAATGTGTCCAACTCGGGCGTCTGCGTTTGTGCAATGAAACAGTTGGACGCGTCGCCACCGTAATGAATGCGATTGGACGCTCCGTTCAGGTAGGAGACGGCAACGTCGAATGCAGACGAATTGTCCATCGTCGTGTTGGTTGCAATTGCCAAGTAGGCGTGGGCGGCCGGAGCTGCGATCAAATCGCGGCGAATTTGACCTGGTTGGAAGCAACCAAATTCAAATTATGCTCAATGACACGTAAAAGTAACAGTCAGTATTATTATTACCAATATAAATTGAGACTAGAACCATTAATCAAATCGTCAAAATGATTAGAATTTGTAAACCTTGTTGGAACTGAAGTGTGCTGCAAAATCTAATCGAGGATTAGCAGGAAGAAACTATCAGTTTCCAAAGATTGTCAAGCTCCAAATAACAAAAACATTCATTAAGATTTTGGTTGGTGACGTGATCACGTCTTCATTATTTTCCATATTTATATGGCAAATAAAACGATCGACTTCAGTGGTTCAATAAGCGTAGTAAATGTGGAAGAATAACAAAGTTTCTTGGCATCCATGTGATGTCGCCACTGTTCACAAGAATGAACAAGGCTGCCTGATTTTTTGTCAGGGTTACCACCCTTAGCCGAACAGATACATATGGTACACGTATACCTCCGCTATTTTCATAATGAACTTGTTTTTTAATAACACTATAATGCTAGTTTGGATTAGAAATGATTCAATCTAGCCAGTCCCAAGCCTGGATAAAGGAGGAGTGTTTGAGCGCAAGGTTAGCAACCTGGCCTCTGTAAAAAATGTATACTGCTACGGAAACAATCAAGAGGACGCCATTCCGACAAACAACGGCAAAGAAATGATCGCACGTATCTGGATGACAGAGTTACACAGATGACAGGGTTGAGTAAAAGCCGAAAAGAAGCTCAATCTTCGATTTGCAGAATCTTCTATGTCAACGAGACTTTGTTATTGTTTTGCTGTAATTGTTGTCTTATTGCCCCATGCTTATTTTTAGAGCAAAAGGGTTTTGTATAATATATAATACTTTAAAATACCTTTTAACTATCCTAGATGTATGCTCACATCCACCCGCTGTAGCGGAATCCCAGTTATACCACTGTGCACACGGACCCTGCTGTTATTAGTCTAGATACCTAGGTGCATCTAGTCAAGATTGTACCACGTGAAGGATGAACAGTCTGGCATATCATCATCACTGGAAATTAAGACTTTATAAGCATTACTAAAATCCTCAGGATCATTAGCATCCCAGTCCTTGGGATCATCAGCAACAAAAATATAACTATATATTACTGTTTTGTAATAATTACATCCTGACATCATCAACTGCAATATGCACATGACAACTAAAATACCTCCAACAAAGCTGCACGCTGCAGTTGGCGCTTTGGTCGAATTGGGAAACGTTTTGATTGCACCCTTCGTCTCCTTCAGCGCATCCATACTGTCGACATAGGCATCAGATCCCATCAAAACGACGCAACAATTTTGTGGCGTGAAAAAGGATTGATGAAATTCTGTAATTTGGTCGAACGAATGTGACCCAATGCGGTCGGCTGGCGAATAGAGAGAAAAACCCAAACCATTGCCCGACGGGCTTTGTCCAAAAGCTGCTTCATGAAGCAATTCCATTGACACTATTTACAAAAAATATGAATATCCAACACAAATACTCTCTAGCAATTTTCACAAAGTATTGCACAAGACAGTAAACTCATAATGGTAGAATTATAAGTTCCATTCTTATCTAATGATAACCTTGCTAAAATCTAAACCATATCCACACTGTTGTAAGTCGGGAGTCTAAAGTTACTGACCAAACATGTTAAAAATGTGTAAACAAACTATTATGGAACAAGGTAACACATAGCACTAAGTATCGTTTGACTGTTTTTATTTATCGAATCGAATAAGTGCCGGGTGGTCTGGCGGTACAGCGTTCGATTTGGACCTGGTGAACATGGGTTGAAATCCCACCACCGGCACTAAAATGAAGGCCTACGTTCGGCTTCGTTAAAATGTCCACTGCTGAAAGATGTTTCTAGTAAAACATTCAAATTAATAAACAAAATAAATAAATAAATAAAAGGGGCATAAATAAAGAATGCTAATGATAATAAAAAATTGGGTTACAATTATAACTTTAATAAAATCAAATTAATTAAATCACACATCACTAAAACAAAACTTCCCAATCATATAATTTTGAGTTTTGAGTTACGTAGTACCAACTGCAAATACATACACTTTTACAAAAAACCAAACAGCCTTGTCAATTCTTGTAAACATTTGTAACGCAAGTCACTCAAAGTGTGTCAAACTCACAAGTAATCTTGTCACCAACAAAAGTAACATAAATATAAATATTTTTTCAACAATTTAAAATTATATAGTTTACTTATCGACATAACAAAAACATATATTTAAAATCTTTAAAAATTATGACAAAAACCAATTCACTTTATATACTATTTTATCTCAGTTTTTAGATAAATCCAAATGTAAAAAATTCCAGAATAACAACTACAGCTTTAAAGATTAAAAATGTCCAAATAACATATTTACTTTTTTGGTTAAAAGACAAAAAGAAACTCACGTGCATTCAAATTACGTCGATTCAAAATATCCACATCTTTTCGCATATATTGATAAACAGTCTTTAACTCCCATTCTTGATAGAGTGGACTAGTAGCCATGTTAAAAAGAAGATAAGAAGCGCGCTTGACCAAATTAGGCGCAACGTCAACAGTATATATCAAATGTTCACGAGTAGAAGTACAACTGAAAACAAAAAAATACTTAATAATAAATCCATTGCCATTATCAACAAAACGTAAAATAACGTAGCAGTGCAATCATTTACATATTAATAATAAGGGCAAGATTCAGTAAATAAGTAAAGAAATAAAATAATAAAGTAGAAATCAAATCACCGGTGCCTTAAATAGGGTAACTCAATCGAATATCATAGGTTAGTCACATAAAATAAACTGCACCATTAGCTGATCCTTGATACCTATGTATTATTTTAAAACTGTATTATTGCTGGGCTGTCAATAAAGGAGACAAAACTAAAAAATCTAAACAGGTATTTGGTCTATGAAGGAAATTTTTACCCACAAAAAAAAACAAATTTGTATAATGTATATTTTAAATTGTGCAACCAAACCAGTTCTGCACCTTGGAAATCCATTCTAATTTGATAAAATCTTAAATTAATCACGTCTTTTAAAATGTTTTTTTTTAAACGTAACTTACTTAACTTGTGCACCCATTTGCTGAAAATGTCGAGTTTGGTTAATAATAGTAAGGTCCAAAGATGATACTCCAAATGCACGACGTATCAAATGAGAAATCCCACAGTTGTCAATCGATTCATTACGAGAACCAACTTTGTAGACAAGAACAATCCGAGATAATTTATTGGACAAATATGGATCCGGTAAAGTAACCAACTAATAAATATTTAAAAAAGTAACACGTTTAATAAGTTTTTAAAATACAAAATCAAAGTATGAACTACTACCTAAATTCTAATAATGAAATCACAAAAAAATGTTGTTTTAAATCATAAAATACTACAATATAAATATAAAGTTAAATATTAAAAAGGTTAAAAAATCCTAAATTTTTAGCATAATTTTAAAATATACCTTAAAATGTTAACTTGTTAGTAATACAAATAAATATTTTATATTATTAAGATAAATACAAGTTTGCTAATATCTTTATTCTTTGGAATATAAACATTATTTATAAAACGCATACCCGATATCCCTCTTCACTTTGGGAAATCTGAGGTGTCACCTGTCCAGTGTATTTAGTAGCAACATTGCTGGAAACACCACGAAAACATAACCCATTTTTCAGCAATTTCTAAAAATATATATTACACAAAATTACTTACTCGAAACATTCTAAGACGCAATTACAAATATAAAAAAGTGTAATGTAGCGTAAAACAAAACAATTTTTGAAATAACTAGTTGTTCACCTATGAAAATAACTATAAAAATCTGATTGTAATTATATTTTGTTAATTTTTAAATATTTTTTTTATTGTTGTATTTATATTCTTTGTTTATAATAAATTAACAGTTTATTTAAAAAATTAGTATAATACAAATTTTATTTAAAAAAAATTCAAACAAATAATTTTTAATGTGAATTTTATTGTATATTACAAACACCCAAATGTGTTTATATAATTTATTAAATATTCTTTTTATATTGTTATTTGTTTAAAAATTAAAAAAAAATTAAAAAAAAATTAAAAAAATAGATTTTTTAATAAAAAAGTATTTAAGCAAAAAAATTAACTCAAAAATAATATTTTTTGGTAAATTAAATCAATTCGCTACACGAGGAATGGGGTTCTCGTGTTGAAAGGATTGGTGGTTTATTGGGCAACT
The DNA here is from genome assembly GCA_025895645.1 of Cardicola forsteri. Lineage (NCBI taxonomy): Eukaryota > Metazoa > Platyhelminthes > Trematoda > Strigeidida > Aporocotylidae > Cardicola > Cardicola forsteri. The sequence goes on along the minus strand of JAKXYG010001306.1, from coordinate 488,365 downwards.
CTTATGTTATGGTAGATGACAATCGATTTTTTATTATTAGCCCAGCTACCAGGAATAAAGAATATTTTAATTGGTTTTCATGCAGGGTAAACATTGAATATTTTGAACTAATATTTTATGTAGTCGGGAGAAATTAAAGATGAAAACTACGAAGTGGTTGAAATTATACGTTATGTAGTAGCAGACATTGAAGAACTTGCGAGAGATGTTACATTGACGTCTGCATTGAACGACGTTGACAGGAGTTCTTTCTCTTCAATTTCCAAACTTTGTGATCAGTACAATGAAAGCATTTTATCTATGTGGAAGTTTGTAAGTTGTAGACAACTTTGTTATAATTACATAGCATGATGAGAGAAATACGTTACCTTTGTTTTACAATAAGAGGGCATCGCATGATCATATTCAATTTATTCTATCCCAATGTTACAATAGGGCTGTGTCGGAACCTGACAAGTTGAACCAGTATCCACCATTTTCTCCCCAAGTTTATGGAGAAACTTCATTTGAATTGATAAACCAAATGATTAGTACAATTCAAATTAAATCCGAGGACATTTTTATTGATTTAGGAAGTGGTATGTTACCATAATTTTTGGAAATTTATTGTGTACATTAGGTGTTGGACAAGTTGTTTTGCAATTATCTGCTTCGAGTGATGCTAAAATATGCTACGGCATTGAAAAAGCCGAATATCCAGCATTGTGTGCTTCAAATATGAGCTCGGCATTCAAACACTGGATGGAATTTTATGGCAAATCATATTCTCCTTATGTCGTAAGTATAATTTTTTTCAAACGTAGGTTATATTGATTTATTATTCTGAATATTGACATATATGCATTTATGTTTATAATTTTTTTTGACTAATTTGTGATTATTTTGAACAGCAAATGTTTAAACCATATGCCATGATACCATGTAAGATAAACCGTGAATGTTGCCTATATGTTAAATCTGAAATGTTTACATTACTTGTTAGATGAATTTGCTTGGATTATTGCGTACATTATTATAATGCTTATAAAATGTAGATAAGTTACTGTGTAAAAGTTGTGAATTTTTAGAATTTCAATGGTTTTATATTTATATTTTACCTATTATGAAATATTTTATTATTTGTTTATTTATTTGTAAATGTAGTTGGAACGTGGCGATTTTTTAACATCCGAATATCAAGAAAAAATAACGTCTGCTACTGTTCTATTTGCAAATAATTTTGCTTTTGGGCCAGAAGTGGATCATCAGTTAAAGCAACGATTTGCTAATTTAAAAGAGGGTGCTCGGATTATATCGTCAAAAGCGTTTTGTCCTTTGAATTTTCGAATTACTGACCGAAATCTTGGAGGTTTGTTTTGTTATTTTTTAAAAACTTAAATGTTTTATGGATAATGATCAAAAATTTCAACTGATTAGTAGTTCGTTTTTTAACACAATTTTTGCTATTCACAGTATTCGTCTATATTTAAATTTGGTAATGTGAATGATATGACGTTTTATATTTTTGTTTTGATTTGGTTATTTCATTATTGAAAATGAAAGAAAGTATTCAAATTAATCTTTAATATGTGTTAACTATACAGTGTTTGTAAGTTAATGTATATAATTTATTCACGTTCACGTTCACGCCTACGCTAAATGTTTTTAAGTTGATTCAAGTAGCATACGTAAAAAACTTCTTTTACTTGGATTTCATATAGAAACGTTTAAAGAAAGTGTTAAGAGTCTTTTGTACATTAAAAAAAATAATTGAATGATGAATGATCATGTGCATTTAAAAAAAAATTTCTTAAGCAGATGAAGATTTATCTAAATGGTTGTATTGATGAAAAAGTATGGAAGTTTTTGATTAGTTATTATTACAAAGAATGTCTCTTTTTTAGTTTTTAAAGCGTAATATAAGGATTGTATGAATTATTTGGGAGACTAAAGGTTTTTTATTGTTGGACGCATGATGGGTATACAGGGCACTGTTAAAAATAACCTGATATTTATTTACACAAATGGCAATTATACTAGCTTAAAAACAGTTTTTTTAGATGGAAAAAGGAAGCTTGACCTGAATACTTAGATAATTTAATTTATTTTATAAGTTAACTAGCATAAAGCGGATGGAACTTGTTATAAAGAGATTTGGTTTGTGACAACAATAACTAAAGTTAGTGACAAAGCAGCATCATTAATTCCAAGTTCGCATAGCATCTCTAATTATCCCTTTCCATTGTTCACGGTTTTCGGAGGCGCGTAGGGATATATCAATCTATTGACCTAGCCATTGTTTCCAAGATAAGGTCCTGATCAAGATTGTGTGAAGATCGTCCCGAACAGCATCCATTCAACTACGTTTCTAACCACCTTTCCTCTTCCAATCGGCATTTGGACAAGCCGGGGTTACGATACGTAAGATTGTATTAGGATTTTTTACGATGAACGTCTCTAAACCAGCGCAATCGTTGTCTTGATATCAATGATGGAAGGTTGTGAAATTGGAGGTCATCTCGAATTTGGCAGTTGCTGAGTTTTTTCGTCCAATCCCTTGATACGGAGGATGTGAAATGGGCATTGTGTCAAATGTATCTGAGACATCATGCTTTAAATTTGTCAAGCTTTATTATTTCTAACCCTGTAAGTGTCCACGTTTCAGCTGCAAACTAATGAGAAAATGTTTACATTTGTGTGGATTGATGTTTTTTGTCTCCATAGTGGATTGGCAAGTTATCCAAACGCAGCAGGAGCCAAACAAATTCGACGATTTAATTTATTAGATGATTCACCGTCAGAAGTAATTTAAGATCGCAGATACATAAAGTGCTTTACATTGGGGAGCAGCACATTATTTAATATATTCATCTTATCAGAAGCATATGACGACATGATAACTGATTTTGTGGGTTGATCTTTAGACTATTTTACCGGAAACTTTTACAAGGAAATAAATGCATGCTGCAGCTGAACTTCGTTTTCAGCTAGAAGGACAGCATCATCAGCGTATTCCAAGTCCGTAATGGGCGTAGTACTAACTTACCTTCCATTTGTACGGAGATCTTGGCAAAAATAGCCTCAATTGCATGGTTGAACAAAAGTGGAGCAGCCACACAGTCTTGATGGACATCACTGTCATCGGTCCTGGGGGGCTTAGCGACTGATTTTATCTCAAATATTTTTGTGAACGACGTTTCATTGAAATTGACACAGGGTATAAGGACATGTAGCCTGATTTTCTCAGGATGAACTCCATTAGCCTAGCCGGCTACATATGGTAAATGAATACCTTAAGATACTTTTTAAGTATATAAGGTGTATTCTAGCACTCATGTTATTGGCTTATTATAAACGAACCACACCGGTACAGATTGTAACTTGGTATTAACACAGGCCTTCACAATAATCTATTTAACCAATGTGATTCGACGTTGAATGTTACCCAACTGAACATCATGCCCACTATGGTATATTTGATTTCAGTTATAACAGATGATGAAACAATAGCGAAGTCAATAATAAAAAATAAAAGTGAATGCACATACGGCTAATTTTTTATTATTTCATTGCTGCACCATCTCCAAGGTGCTTATGCCATTAATTTTTAAAAATGTGTATTTAAAACATTTCTTTCAAAAGTAATTTTTCCCAATTTATTACGTATTATGCATGTATTTGTTGACAGATATTGGATCAATTATTCATGTGAAATGTCTGAATCCAATTCAAGATGCTGTATCGTGGACGGACAAACCATTCAGTTATTACGTGCACACAATTGATAGGTCTTTGGTAAGTTTGGTAACTGATAACCCTGACAATTTTTTTTTTGGTTGAGATTTTATGCAAAGTTTTACACTAGGTTCTATTATTTTTAAAATTCACATTTTCTTTTTTAATAGAAAACGTCGGGGTGGGGTGTGTGTGGGGCCAATGAGTAAACATTTCTATTTTACACTCTAGATACTTATTTATCCTAAGGATGACAATACTCTCAGTTTAAAAATATAGTCAGTATAAAATAACAATTTTTCACTTTCCACTGCCGAATGATGTTTATCTTTGTATAATTTAAATGAATTCATTTTTTTCATAGTCATCTGATTGAGATAAATTGTAACTCCAAAGTAATTAATGAATGATAGGGATAATTGTTATAAATAGCATTGTTCGTTATATTGCCTACAACACTCAGGCATCAAAACTATTTTCTTATTTGAAATGATCAAATTTATCCTTTCCCATTCCATGTTGCAGCTTGAACAATATTTTGCTCGCTTGAAGAATCCCAAAGCAAAAGTATGCATTTTTGTTGTTCAATCGTAATGATTATATATTAATTTTTAAAATGTGTTGTATTGATTGATTGATTTGTTTATGCTTCGCTCTGATTGGTTCGATTGAGGTTCACTTATAATCATAACTTTTCATCATCATCATTATCGATATCAACGAAATTCACGTATATATTATGATAGTCATGTAATAACATTTTATATATGAATAATAGATCAGTATACATAGATTATGAAATCATTGTGTGTGACCCGAGCAATTAATTTTAATGTTGAATACTCAATTGATTTTTTAAATAGAGCAGCTTGTGAAGATTTGAGCGATGCTTATGAAGTCACCATTTATAATGATAGTGATAATCCTGTTTCGTTGGTTCCATTATGCACTTTGACGAGCTTAATTCAGGGGCCGAGTGCACAGCGGTGTAATTGAGCTTGTGCTTAACAGATGATTGCAAAAATACTACGCTCAAGATACCTAAAAGGTGTTTTAAGGTATACGTATACCATATGTAGCAGTTAGGTTAAGGGAAGTAAACTTGACAAATAATCAGGCGGTTTTTATCAGGCACGGTGGCGCCGTCATAAGGATGCCCTCTACTTGCCTAGAAGCTTTATTATACTTCCAAGTTTAGTATACTTATTACGCCAACGTAATCAATCGTTTGACATACAGAACTGGTAACTACGTCACCAGCTCAAAATCATTTATATTGCATAAACTTTCTTCGCCTATTTTACGGATTATTTAACTTCGATTGTCAAAATTTCTACTACAGATTGAAGGTCAAATTGTGCGTCGTGATCGTAAAGGCCGCATCATTTCAGAGCCCGGTCAGAAAGAAGTGGGTTTTTGTATTTGTGCTTATTTTCCTCCCAATAATTGATTGATTAAAACATAACAGCATTTTATTGTATTTCCATAAACTAGTTTAAATATAGATAATGCAATGCTATTTTTATTCATTGTAAATAGTAGTCAAGGTTTATCGATCCAAGGTTGTTGGATAGGGCGTGGGTGTGCGCACTTGCGTATATAAATGCTTGTGTATGTATGTACCAATGCGTAATGACGTATGTGAATACCTTTTTTTGAATGATTGTGCTTTCTGCAGTCTTGCCATTGATTTGTGGGAGTGACTGGCCTTTCAATTGAATAGTACAATGCTATGTACATTATCCTGAATGTTTGACAGTTTTTTTCTATTTTGTAGATAAAGAAGTGTGTTTACTTTGTGTTTACTTTATGTACATGAGGGAATTAACATTTTTAATGGATGCAATGTTCCAATACATTCAGCATAAGAACATGCGTTTAATTCTGGCTATCGGAATGCTAATAATCGCCGAGGATTCGAGTAATGCTTATAAAGTTTCCATTTCCAGTGGTGGTGATACTCTTGACTGTTCGTCTTCCACATGGTGCATCCGGGACTAGATACCCCTAGGCATCTAGGCTAATAACAGTAGGGTCCGAGTGCACAGCGGTATAACTGGGTTTCAGCTACGGCGGGTGGGTGCGAGCATACACCCACGATACTTAAATGATTTATCAAGGCATACATATACCATATGTGAGCCGTTCGGCTGAGGGAGATAACCCTGACAAAAAATCAGACGGTCTCGTCAATCTTTGTGAACAGAGGCGACGTCACAAGGATGCCGTCTATCAGCCAAGAAACTTTGTTATTCTTTTACGTTTGTTACGCTTATCAACTCATCGAAGTCGATCGTTTTGTGTGCCGTATAAATGTGGAAAATAATGAAGACGTGATCACATCACCAACCAAAATGAATGAATGAATCATAATATTCAATGAATACGTTCCTTTTTCACAATCGACTTTTTAAATCTAATTTAACCTTCTCTCCGACAGTCCTTGCCGAACGGAATATGCAGATCGAAGGTCATCTCAAATGTCGCCTCTGGCGAACACACCACAGCCACATCCAAACGATCTGCATCGCTGGTCGACAAGTCTCGGCCAAGAAGTCGTTGCCTACTGTCGACAACTTCGAAAACATCATCATCAACAGCGACAACCAAATCGACACTCGTCATTTCTTCAAGCGCCCATTGCCGCAGTCATTTGTCCCAATCGCATTCATCGTGTCCCAACCTCACGTTGGACGACAGCGTCAAAGGCGCTCGCAAAACCGCCAAATGTCGGCCGGCCAAAGTCGACGATGGCATGTCGTGTTCGGCCGACAGTATCAATTCGTCGTCAACCCCGTCGTCAACTTCATCCATGTTCAGCCTACTCTCGTCGTCTTCGTCGTCGTCGGCATCGGCGGCGTCGAGCAGTAGTCAGTCGTCGGCCAATCGATCGCCCAGTACCAATGACGAATCGACGCTTGTCGGTGCGACCGATCACGACAAGACGGTTGTGTTCGAAGACGACAAGGGGTCGGGTGAGTTGTTTCGACGATTTTGTCAACGTTTTTTTGGGCGGCGGCACATTTTAGCGAACCCGCTAGATCACCTTGGCACGCGTTTTTTTCTATGAATTTTCTGGGATGCTAAGGATCCCGAGGATTGGATGGATGATTATAGAGTGATATTCCTGACTATTCTTCCTCCACCTAGATTACCATGGCGGGAACTTAGTGCTCTGTCGTATAACTGGGCTTGCACATAGGTGGATGGATATTTCAAAAATATTGCTGTTGTAATCCATCGTTCAATATGCTGTACGTTATCAGCCGAAATCAATAACATTGTCGAAAACATTTCAAACAAACACTAGAGAATAATCAAATTTATTGACTATTAGACGACCTCCTTGTCATAGATGGTACGCTATCGTTCCTATTTATTCATTTTTGTTATAACTACTAGATAGACAATGATACGTCTTTTCTATTTCTCAATTAGTGCTATAACACGGCTGTTTGATGTTTGACATACCAATTATCGATTCAAAACATAACTTTACGTGCACAATTAGATTATTCATTTTAATTTAATTGTTATCGATTGACCCGCGTCATGTGAGTAGCACTTAACAACAACAACATATATATATATATGACTAGCAATCAGCTTTTAAAATCGCACATGATTTACGCTTCTATTTGGTAATGAAGGTCGTCGTGTTTCTTTAAATTTGTCAAAATAACAACAGCCGATTCTAATAGATACGACTCAATTGTAGGTTGTGCTCGATTTATTTTTCAACAAATTTTCTTACATGCTAAACTGTTTTCGTCTTGTGTTTTCAATGTTGACGCGTATGTGCTTTATACTACTTATTTTCAGTTATTCACTTTGGTTAGTTACGTCGTCACTCCTTCGTTGAATGACATGAATATATGTATATATATATATATAATTTTATATCTTCTACTGCTTCAATGCTTTACAATAATCATCACCATTATTATCGGGAATAAACATCCCCCACCGGTTATCATCACCCAGGGTAGTCCAAATACCAAAACGTCTGCAAAAACGTCAACTTTTGTAATGCCCACTTAATGAACGATACTTGAGGTGTGCTGATATTAAATGTTAATTACATCCCCCGAGTTAAACCCCTCCAATCGTCTATGTTGGCTGCATAGGGTAAACAAAACGGACGCCCAATTAAGTAATCCATTTGGACGAGGGGGCTTAGCATAATTAAAAGGATTGAATTCGTGTGCTACAATGTCCATCCAGATTTTCCGTTGGCCGCCTGGCCTTCTTTCCATCTGGGTAATGGATGGGCTTCCATAGCTATTCTGGCTGGATGAGTGGGCGATCTACGTAAAACATGGCCAATCCATTTTAATCGTATTTTTCTTATTGTGTTAGAGATACATGGCCAATGAATGTTAAGTGACTTACAAATATCTGGGAATGGTCCAAATATTTTATTACTTATTAAACGAGTGCGTTCAATGGAGGACAACGAGCGAAACCATATGGATCTTAAACAGTTTTGCTCAAAATGAACAAGCTTCAATGCTTTGTGAAGAACGCATGTTTCAGCAAGTGGATAGTTAGTGAAACCGAACGAGGCACTCGTATTTGTTGGGATCCGAATGCATTCTCATAGAATACACAAAATTTTGATTATTCTGAAATTGATTATTTGTTTAAGAAGATTGTTGGAACACGTGAATACGATGTTTATGCTTGTGAGCTTAGTGCACTTATTGATTAACTTGAGATAAGGGTGTGTGTGTGGTCACATTCAATTAATTGAAGTGGATTCAGTGTTTGCATATTGGAACTGGATATTTTTAGTTGTGTTAATATATATAATGTTAGTAGTATCTTAAAGCAGGATACCGTTTGCTTTAAGCTGCATGAGTTGTAATTCGTATGTCAAACTACTTAACCAGAATTCAGTAGTTTACAGTGCTAATTATGATTATCATCAGAAGCCGTCTGTTTTTATGGTGAAGTGGAGTTGGCTGGGTCACCGACCAACTAGCCGAATAAATGAAATGTTTACTTTCGCCATTAGAAACGCACTCGTCTGGGATTCGCATGAAATTTAAATTATCCAACGGCTATCATCATCTTACAACCACTCCGATTGAAAATCCATCCTTGAACGGCGATTGCACTGCCGAAGCCGAATCTAGCGTAGCTAACCGTCGTGTCATGCGCAAGTGTCGTCAATCGATTGAGGAAAACAAGTCGACTGCTGTGCCAAATTCACCAATCAATCGACGACTTCCTCACGAGACCAGGATGCGGCGTTCCTATTGCTGGCAGCGACAGCGAAAAGCACACGAGCAGCAGTCGAGGCGTCGGCATCGGACAACAGCTGCGGCAAAGACGACCGGATTGGCAAATAAGCACAATTTGGATGTTTTGCATGGCGTGACCTTGGACCGAATTCGACGTCAGGCTGATCAAACGGTGAACGATGCGAATTTGATTGGTTTGACGCAGCACTATCACAAGTCGGTCGACGTTTATTCGATACGCGACGTCGATTTGCCGCGTATTGAGGTCGAATCGACTGATTATAAAACGGGGCACAATAATCATCCAATTCCGTTGGTATTGACGCAATATTTAGGTAAGTTGAAGATATATTTTTGGTTATTTTTCCAATATTGCGTCTTGCTGTAAAGAGTACAATATTGTGAAACAATAAAATCGTTGCTTTTTTGTCATTTGATAAGCATGACAAGTGTGGATATAACGAAATTTCTTGGTTAATAGGTGTGACCTCTTTAAGACGCTACCACTATTCGCATAGATTGATGAGGTCGTCTGATTTTGCTCAAGATTATCTTCCTTAGCGCAACATGATATACGTAAGTCTTAAGATATCTTTTAAGTATTATAGGCATATTCTTACATTCATGTACTATGACTGCAACTCAGTTGTGTCACTATGCCCTCTGTCCTTGCGGCGATGTATCAAGTGGAAGTCACTGTCTGGAATATCACCATCATTGGAAACTGACACTTTATGGGCATTACTCAATTACTCAGGATTATTAGCATTGATCAATTCACTAATTTAAATATCTTTTGTCCATGTTTATCTCAATCCTGATACACGGTATTTAAAAAGTATTTCAAAGTATATGCATACCGTAGGTAGCCATTGGACCTCGTCAATCTTTGCGAACAGTGGCGCCGTCACAAGGATGCCGTCTACCACCCAAGAAACTTTTGTTATACTTCTACATTTGTTATGCTTATTAAGCCGTCGAAATTGATCGTTTTACATGCCATACAAATATGGGAAATAATGATTAGGTAACTACATTACCAATTAAATGAAGATATATGTATAATTCTTTATCTTTTACTGCTTCGATGCTTTATGAAGAACGCATGTTTCAGCAAGTGGATAGTTAGTGAAACCGAACGAGGGCACTCGTATTTGTTGGGATCCGAATGCATTCTCATAGAATACACAAAATTTTGATTTTTCTAAAATTGATTATTTGTTTAAGAAGATTGTTGGAACACGTGAGTACGATGTTTATGCTTGTGAGCTTAGTGCACTTATTGATTAACTTGAGATAAGGGTGTGTGTGGTTACATTCAATTAATTGAAGTTGATTCAGTGTTTGCATATTGGAACTGGATATTTTTTGTTCTGTTAATATATATATATATATATATATATATATATATATATATATATATATATATATATATATATATATATATAATGTTAACAGTAACTTAAATCAGGATGCTGTTTATGCTTTAAGCTGTAAAGCGGTCCGAATCTGTATGCGAAGCGGTTTTCGGATGCGAATTGAATTTGGGGAGATAAATGAAAGTTTCTTGGCTAGAAGACTTCTTCCTTACGACCACCTATTTTCTTTGGGGGGGAATTGGGGGTTGTCGCGTCGACGGATCCAACTAGCTGCATATGGCAAATGGATGTTTTAAGATGCCTTTTAAACATCTTGGGTATATGCTAGCACTGAATGGAAGTTCAGTGGGCCCGGTTATACCGCTGTGCACTCGGTCCCTCCTGTTAGATACCTGTGGGCATCACATAGGGAAGGAACGTTTATGAATATCATCATCATTAAAATTTGAGGTTTTAAAAACATCTCAAATCTTCAGGATTATTAACAAATCTACACTTTAGACAAGTTCTTCCATTATCAAAACTGTTTCAATTAGTCTTTTGGGCGGTAAACGTAGAATTTAATCACATGATTTTCTTTATCTAATTGTAGCAACATAACCGGTGAGCAAAGCTGTTTAAGATCCATACGGTTTCGCTCGTTGTCCTCTATTGAACGCACTCGTTTAATAAGTAATAAAATATTTCGACCATTTCCAGATATTTGTAAGTCACTTAACATTCATTGGCCATGTTTTACGTAGATTGCCCACTCATCCAATCAGAATAGCTATGGAAACCCATCCATTACCCGGATGGGAAAGAAGGCTAGGCGGCCAACGGAAAATTTGGATGGACAATGTAGCATGCGAACTCAGTTCTTTTATTTATGCTAAGGCCCCTCGTCCAAATAAATTATTTAAATGGGCGTCCGTTTGTTTACCCTATGCAGTTAACAGAGATCATTGGAGGGGTTTAACTCGGGGGATGTAATTAACATTTAATGTCAGCACACCTCAAGTGTCGTTCATTAAGTGCACACTACAAAAGTTGACGTTTTTGCAGACGTTTTGGTATTGGACTACCCTTGGTGATAATAACCGGTGGGAGATGTTTATCCCCAATGATGATAATGATGCAGCAACATAAATTTCTTTTATTTCAATTTAATGATTGTGCCTTCCATACATTAATTAATTTTTGTATTGAATTACAGAAGTGTATTCTAACACTGTGTAATTGTCAACTCCATATTCCAAGTTTAATATTGAAGAAGTGTCCAGTTCTGTCTGTGTTGTTTAGCTTTGAAATCCCCGACCAGTATGATGCCAACACCATGGTTCATTTCATTTTCACGATACACAATTGATTCACAAAACGTTCCCAATCTATTCAACACATCTCGCTCATGCCCAACCAATTCAGTCTTTCCCATTAATCGAACAATCTTCTTTACCGTGACACTACCATCTTGCTATTTCTTTAGCAATAGTTACTTTACATAAAGACAAGGTTGCCTAGCCTCTCATTCATCAAACGGATCAGTTAATTGCAAAATATGAATACATGAATAGCACTCATTGAAATGAGTAACGTGAATTGATACTAAATAGACACACCCACTTTTCTTCTAGTAGAATTTATTTAACAATCAATAAATACCAACAAACAGTACGGACAAGCACACAATAACGCTTAATTAACACACACACATGTAAGTGGGTGTGTCTGTTTGTGTTCATGTGTTTGTTTATCGATCGCGATCAATACCTGGTGACTCATCCGCTTTTCCTAAATGAAAGGGTGTGAATCATAGGACTAGACATTCTATCTATGTGGTTATTATACATGGGCTTGGCAAAATATGTTTTATTGTTTAACTAATCGATAATGAATGATGGTTTTTATTTCAATTGGGAGTTGACTGGTGAGGCTTTCCAAGTTGGCATAGTATCTCGACCGAGTTGTCGAAGGCAAATTGAACTTGGGGGGGGGGGGGGAATAAATGAGTTTTTCCCCCCCCCCCCCCCCCCCCCCCCCCCCCCCCCCCCCCCCCCCCCCCCCCCCCCCCCCCCCCCCCCCCCCCCAACCTTGAGATACCTTTTAAGCATTTTGGGTGTATGGTAGCATCCATTCACTAAGTGGGAATCTAACGATAGTCCAATTATGGGCAGCTAGTCCAGAATGCAGCACGTTCAAGGAGGAACAGTTAGGCATATCACCATGATTGGAATTTGAGACTTTATAAGCATTGACTCGAATCCTCGTGGATCAGTAGCATTCCAAGGACAAAAAACAAACGTTATCAATACTTTTAACGGTCGTTCAATGTTCTTTGTTTACAGAGTTAACCAAACAAGTTTTTATGGACCATTTCGCCATGATGCGTTCGTCGCACTACAGTGCTGCGATACGCGCCCAACTGGAAAAGGAACAATTGAGACATGAACAGCTGTTGAAGCATACTCAAAAGTTGGAAAAGTCGATCGAGAAATTGCATGCCGAAGGTGTGCAATTTTTGAATCGATTTACAAAAAATGTGAGTTTTCTTGCAAGAATGGATGGCGGTTATGTGATCAATTCCAATGATTTTTTTGGTGACGGTGCCAGTGTTGGCAAACATTGACGAGACCGCTTGATAATTGCGAGGATATTTTTGTTCGTCCAATACTACTTATATTTTGGGATACCTTTTAAGTACCTCTACTTACATCTATCCGCCAAAGCGGAAACCTGGTTATAACTCTATACTGTGTGCTAGTTTAGGAGCTTAGATGCGCCACGTGAAGGAACAGTCAGGAATATTAACATCGTTAAAAATTGGGACAGAACATAACATGGGGTAGTAGCAGAGCCATCTCGTTATTAATTCCAAGTTTGAATAAACTCGAATTGCTACACGAATATGTAGTCGGATAAATGAAGTTTCTTGGCTAGAAGACCGCTTAATTGAGACAACTCCAGTGTTCACAGGAATTGACGAGGCGATTTTCTACAGGGTTGACGGATTCACAACGGCTACCTTGAGATGCCTTTTAAGCACTGAACGGGACTCGAGTGAAAACCCACATATACCGCCGTACACTCGGTCCCTGCTGTTATTAATCTTGATATCTGTTGGCACCTAGTCCAGGATGCACCCTACGTGGAGGATGAATAGTCAGGATTATTACCATTATTGGAAATTGAGACTTTATAAGCATTACTCAAATCCTAGGGATTATTAACATTCCTGTGACATTATTATATTTTTATTTTTGTATATATATACTAAAATGTTATATGTTTGTGACTGACGAGAATATACGAAATGAATTCATCTCACAATTTACGTCTTCTTATATTTTTATTTGACATTATTATATCCTAAAAGTAATTAGCATTCCATGTTGAATGTATTTCTACTCAAGTACTTTAATCTATTAATAATACAAAACGTAGGAATGGTACTCATAGTACCACTGTTTACAAAAAATGACAAGGTCGCTTGATCTTATGTTAGTGCTGTTTTACTTAACCCAACGACTACATATGGAGTGTATCTATTCGCCCAGTTATAATGCTGTGCATTCGATTCCGCTCTATATACTATGCAGAATCAGGAATGTCACTATCATGTAGTGGAAATTGAAGCCTTACAAGCATTGGCCATCTCCCACATAACTAGTATCGCAATAAAGCAGCAGTTGGTTGCGTTGAATTGTATTATCGCACTGTTGTTCTATCTAAACGTCAATCACTAGTTTATTGCTTTCCTATTCGTTTAGTTGGGAATTTTGATCACTACTCCGACCGCATTTTTCGCACAAGCTCGACGTCTGATTAAACATCATCACGTATTGGAAGAAAAAATTGCCGAATTCCGCAAACAGGTGAGTTTGGATTGATACCGAGGTAGTGTCCTGTGGTGGTGGTGGTGGTACAGACTTCGACTGGGAGATAAGTTTTTCGTAAAATGTTCAAAGTAGTAAAAATTTTGAAAAATAACGAAGAGGATGTATTTTTTTACATTTTTATTTCATCCATTTTGATTGGCGACACAGTCACCTCATCGTTATTTCTACATTTATGCAACCTGTTAAACGATCGAGTTTAATGACTTGATAAGTGTGACAAATGTAGGTAGTCGACATCTTTGTGATAGCGCCACTGTTCCCAAAGATTGACAACGCCGCCTGATTTTTTGTCAGGATTATTCAAAGTAACCCAACAGTTACATGTGGTAGTATAAAAGAAGCTTTTTAAATACTTTAAGTGTATGTTCGGTAGCTCAGTTATACCGCCGTGCATTTGGACCCTGCTGTTATTAGTCTAGATACCTGTTGGCACCTAGTCCAGGATACACCACGTGAAGGACGAACAGTCAGGAATATTACCATCATTGGAAATTGAAACTTCAATGAGCATTACTCACATTTTCAGGATCATTAGCATCCCACAAGGTTAGAAAACTGACTTCTGTAAAAAGTTAATATTACCAAAGAGGATAGCGTTTCATTCGACTGCAGCAGGGAAATGACAGCAGCATGACGGCGCTTTGAGCGAAATCCGAATAAAATGTCCAATTTCCAATAGTTGAATCATAAACAACTGCCTTCTATTGCATGTTCAAATTGATTCATCATTATCGCTTATCCACATGACAGATTTCACAATTGTCTCACGCCAACCAAGATTTGGTCCGTCGTCACCAGCTCGAAGCCAATCGTTTGTTGGCCCAAGCCCGCTTTCAATCTGCCTCGACTGCCACCACTGCCGCCGCCACCTCTACTTCTGTTCGTCTTGCTACCGATCTGTCTGCAATTGGCACCAATCTACCTCCTTCGTTGGAAAAAGTTACTGCGCCCAACAAGATTGTCGATTGTCCAACCACGTCGAACACTGTCGTTCCAACAGCCGCCCAATCCTCTGTACAACGCTGTCGTGTTCAAACAGACGACGATATTCCACCACCGCCTCCTCTGGTCCGCATGTACCAAGCCAGTCCGAACACTACGGCCAAGTTGCCCTCGCTGGTCCGCGAACTCAGTCTGTCGGATTTTTCAACGACGATTGCCAGTATGACAGATTCGCGGCGGACATTTCTGCCACCCCGCAAGCGACATCGTATTGATGTCGCGTCGATTATGGACGTCGGCATCGGCGCCGGCGATGATTCGAATCAGTCTGATTCGTTTGTCACTATTGCCAAATCTTCGCGGACTACTGCAATGTCTAGCGTCAATCTGAGCCCGCCCACGCTGTCGCCTATACATTTGACCGACGAAACGGATTCGTTTCAGACGCTGAAATCCAACACAACAACGCCACCCACAACAATACCAACGATGAATCATCATTCGAATGCTGGACTCTACACAAAATGCAGTGACAATTATTCGCACAATGTGATGATTTCTCCAGGTCGACCGCCTCCGTTGCTTAGCAGCAATCGGCCTGGAGATGATTCTCCACCGCCCGTTATTTTGCCATGTGTTCAGACGCATTGATGCTTTTACAAAAGCAGTGGATGTGGTTCAGTTGTGATATATATATATATATATATATGTATATGATACAGTTTCATCAAATAACATCTTAGCTTTTTTCGTTATTTAATGGTTTTTTAGTCTGTGTTTGTGTTTATTCTATTATTTAGGACATTGTGTATGTGTTTTTGAATTTAAATTGGTACATGTATTATATTATATTATAAATATCTATTTGTGATCATAGCGACGATATTTGTTTCGGGGTTTTTTCCCAAAACTTTATCTTTTTTATCTATAGCTATATTGAAAATTTTGTCACTTATTCCAAAAAGTGTAGTGATTATTGACAATATGATCACCATTCCTTCCGTTTGTTTTGTGTCGAACTGAGTGTTTATTATTTTGGTCTTTCAGTGGCGTTTTCCAACGCCTCCCATTTGTGGGGGGGGCTGGCAAAGTGTATACCTCTTCATCTAGTTGTATTTTGTGGTGTACGTGTGTTCTACTTTTTATAGATTTTTTTGTCTGTGCTTATTGGGCTCCCACTCTTATTCATTGTTAAGGTATATCCTTTTTTGGGGGAATTTTATACCTATTTGTACATTTTATTTTAGACGTTTTTTTCAATATCCATAAGTGTATTTGGCATAGAATTATTATTTTTTAATTGCAGTGATTGTTATCACTATTATTGCTGCTACGATTATTATTATTATTATTATTATTATAGTAATAAAAAATTAATCAATTACTTCATTAATCGTTTTTAGATGGAAATAAGTGGACGTACAGTTTAGCTCACTAAAGGCTTATTTTTAAAGTCAATAGAATGAGATGCTAATGATCCTGAGGATTTGAGTAATGCTTATAAAGTTTCAATTTCCAATGATGGTGATATTCCTGGCTGTTCGTCCTCCACGTAGTGCATTCTGGACTAGGTGCCCTTAGACATGTAGATTAATAACAGCAGGGTCCGAGTGCACGGTGGTATAACTGGGCTTCCGTTACAGCGGATGGGTGCGAACATACACCCAGGATACTTAAAAGGTATCTTAGGGTATACGTATGTACCATTTGTAGCCGTTGGGCTAAGGGAGATAATCCTGACAAAAAATCAGACATCCTCGTCAATATTTGCAAATAGTGACGATGTCACGAGGATACCGTCTACCAGCCAGGAAACTTTGTTATTCTTCCACGTTTGTCTACGCTTGTCAAGCCATCGAAGTCGATCATTTTATATACCGTATAAATATGGAAAATAGTGAAGAGCTGACCACGTGATCACCAACAAAAATGATGAGTAGGTGTGCAACGTGTATTGTACACTAAGATATTTTATAAATCAGAATTGTGGATGGGAAATTTGTCGATATTTTGGGTTATTATCCACATTCAATAATTGTGACAATCTAATAATGATTGGCCAAGATGACCGAGATTTGTGTCGTGTCGAGGGGACCAAGTGATTCGGACAATGTGTACGCCAATTTGGGATGCAAATTATCCCAATGACTATTCTTCAGTGTTACGCATCCTGGATTAGATGCACCTATACTATACGTTAGTAGCTGTAAGGATGCTAATAATCCTAATGATTTGAGTAATGCTTATAAAGTCTCAATATCCAACGATAGTGATATTCCTGACTGTTCGTCCTCCACGTGGTACATCCTGGACTAGGTGTCTCGGCATCTAGACTAATAACAGCAGGGTCCGAGTGCACAGCGGTATAACTGGGCTTCCGCTACGCCAGGTGGGTACAAGCATACACTGAGAATACTTAAAACGTATCTTAAGTTATACATATAGCATAAGTAACAGTTAGTTAAGAGAGATAACCGTAACTAAAAATCAGGTGGTTTTATTATTCTTTCCGAACATTTGCTCCGTCACAAGGATGCCGTCTACCAGCCAAGAAACTTTGTTATTTTTCCACGTTTGTTAATCGTATCAGGTCATTGAAGTCAATCGTTTGCTGTGCCGTATAAAAATGGAAAATAATGAAGAAATGAGTACGTGATCACCAACCAGACTGAATGAATGAATAGAATAAGATTTGAAGTTGACTTTGAATCAATTGAAGTTGGAATGTATACAATCTAGTTTGTGTACGTCTTAATTTATTTGCAAGAGAGCCGCGTTTGGATTGAGTAATTGAATTATTGTCCATCAGGATACGAGTCAATCAATCTGTTTACTTGAAACATGAATACAATTACTGGTGACGTGATTACAATTTATAGTGATAGTTCTGATTGTTGGTCCTCCACGTGGTGCATCGTGGACTGAGTGCTTGTAGGCTAATAACAACAGGCGGATGCAAACATACAACCAGATATCTTAAAGTATATGTATACCACATGTAAACTGGACAGAAAGTCGGGCGGTTTGGTCAATTTATGGGAACAGTGCGGCACCGTCACATCCTCGTTAATCTTCCACGTTTGTTATGCTTATCAAGCCATCGAAGTCGTCAGTCGTATCTTAATAAAATCGACTAGATTGTAAATTCATTTTATTGAAACGTGTATTTGATTTTTTCTCCGAAAGAGCATTGCGTGCACAAAATAGATCCTAAAGTTTGATATTATGTGGTACGTCACCTATCTAGAATATTTGTCGGCCATAAAGTAGAACACTTGTAGCGGTGACAATCGATGAAGACGATTGGAAGTACAACAACAACAACAAAAGTTGGTGGCAAAGCTACCTCTTTATTAGTTCCAAGTTCTCAAAGTATCACGAATAATTCCCCTCTATTGTTCACGGTTTTGGGAGGCGACACGGATATGTCAGTCCAGCGACTTTGCCATTGTTTCCAAGATAAAGTCCCGGCCAAAATAGGGTGAAGATCGTCCCGAACAGCGTCTATCCAAGTACGTTTCTGACCATCTTTCCTTTTCTTCCAATCGGCATTTGGACAAGCCAAAGTTACGGAACTTGAGATTGCATCAGGATTTTTACGAAGAATGTGACCAAATCAGCGCAATCTACGTTGTCGCGATACCAAGGAAGGAAGTTCATGGAATTGGAGGTCATCTCAAATTTGGCGGTTACTGATCTCTGTAGTTGATCTTTATTTTCAGCTAGCAGAACAGCATCGTCAGCGTATTCTAAGTCGGTGATGGGCTTTGTACCAACATACACGCCTTCCATTTGTCCAGAGACCTTGGCAAATATAGCATCAATTGCATAGTTGAACAAAAGTGGAGCAGCCACGCAGCCTTGACGGACACCACTGCGAATTTCGAACGGCTTTGTAGTAGATCTGTTGTAATAGCGAATTACAGCAGTTGAGTTCTTGTCCAGAGCACGTAGGAGATTTACAAGTTTCATCGGGGTTCCATCACGATTGGAAGTCAAAATTTAATGACTAATATTATTTTATTTCATTACAAAAATTAACGCTTAATTTCCGGAATTGATATTTTTTGAAAATGTAGCCTTTTTGTTTGAATGTGACAACGGTTTTATGTCGGTGGGAACAACCGTTCCCACGCCGTTGAACACTTCCGTTACTCGTTCAACTGTCACTTTTCATTTTGGTTTTTCGATTCTGTAAATTTGGTAATCAATGTTTTTTTGTTCGGTCTTTGCGTTCTTATTCATTACTTAGCGTAATCGGTAAAAACGTTACAGGGTTCAAAATGGTACTTGTCAGTGAATTCTTAGTTTTCAATTTTTGCTGTTTTAACTTGAAAGATATATTTTTTTTTCAACAAAGTAATTATGGTAAAATAATATGGACTATCAATACTTAAAGTGAATTGTTTTTCAACTTTTTTATAATTATAAATAGTTGAGTATCTTGGAATTTTTGGATAAATGGCATTCAAATGGTTAAATGGTAATAGTTACACTTAAAAATTATATATATATTAAGTTAATAACATAAAACAATTACGTAACACAAATTTCAAAACAAATATTTTTTCTTTACATAATTTGATAAATGTTTACATAACCTAGCACACGTCACTGCATACACTTTATATAAAGAAAATTAATCAGTAAGGAAAGTCAATGAATTTCAATGTGTTAATTTTGACAGGTCCCATTTAGCCCCTGTAGATATTGGTGGAAATTGCGACTAGGCAACCTTCGATGACAAGCAACGTTGCTTGTTCCCTCAAACCACCCCATCGCGTTATTTAGTGAAACCAGGTTACACAGTTTTCTTTGGAGTTAGTTTGCTAAACACCCTTTGTTCGATGCAAATCAAAGTATTTCGGAGTGTCGATTTGCATATCTCATTTTTAACATTCAGCGTTTGACTTTAAAAACACGGTTTGTTACATGGCAATTTATAAATAAACGCATTGTGAAAGTTTCCGGCGAATATGGTCTGAAGATCAACCCAAAAAATAAGTTATTATGTTATCTCAAGCTTCTGATGCGAGGATTGTATTAAATGATGTTGTACTCTCCCAATGTAAAGGAATTTACGTATCTGGGCTCTTCAATTACAGCTGACGGTGGTTTATCCAACAAAATGAATTGTCGAGTTTGTTTGGTTGCTACTGCGTTTGGAAAGCTTGTCGATCCACTATGGAGACGAAAGAACATCAATCCAAAGACAAAGATGAACATTTTCTTTTCATTGGTTTGCATAGTACTTCTGTACGCAGCTGAAACGTGGATTCTTACTGGGTAAGAGATCAAGAAGCTTGACAAATTTGCAGCAAGATGTCTCAGATACATTTGGCACAATACCCATTTCACATCCTCCGTATCAAGGGATTGGACGAAAAAACTCAGCAACTGCCAAATTTGAGATGACCTCCAATTTCACAATTTTATGATCTTCCTTTATTGGTATCGCGACAACGAAGATTGCGCTGTTTTGGACACGTTTGTCGTAGAAATCCTAATGCAATCTCACGTATCGTAACCTTGGCTTGTCCAAATACCGATTGGAAGAAGAGGAAAGGTGGTCACAAAACGTACTTAGATGGATGCTGTTCGGGACGATCTTTACACAATCTTGTCCGGCACTTTATCTTGGAAACAATGGCTAAGTCGGTTGGACTGACATATCCCTACACGCCTCCGAAAATCGTTGTCGCGATACCTAGGAAGGAAGATTATGAAATTGGAGATCATCTCGAATTTGGCGTTTGGTGAGCTTTTTCGTCCAATCCTCCTTGATACGGAGGATGCAAACTGAGTGTTTTGCCAAATCTATCTGAGACATCTTGTTGTCTTGAATCTTTTAAGTTGTTTGAGTCTTTAAAAACTCCGGTAACTGCTGTTGGAATTCTTGATTTCCTAGACGTGAGCATTGACCCAAGTTCTACCTCATGAGACTTCTAGTATTGTCAGAAAAAATCAAGTTCACAAGATTCGCTGTCAATTGAAATGCTTTAAGCCATCAATAACATTACACACGCCTTTTGATTTACTAATTACTATATTACCAATTACTATACACTTTCCTTACGAACCAATTTATTGAATCGAATTCAGTGGAAAAGTGACGTGACAGCAAAAAAATAAACATTAAATACCTCATCAACAAATCAAATAACCAATAAAATGAGCAGCCAATGAAATGTCGCTTATCTATAAACAATTTGTACAAATTCATTTTTTCTTATTAAAAGGAAATTTTATCTTAAGAGACAAACTACTTATTAACAATCAGTAAACAAAAATAAAGTTAAAAAATAACTTTTTGTACATTTTTCCTTGTAGATTTAGTCCTTACCATGGACACTAACGTACTGTAAAAAAATCGCAATTGCAGCAGGTATTATCATTATTCAAGATTATTTATCTAGCTCACTTATGTCCCATCTCATGAACTAATTAAATGCATCAGTACGTTAAAATATCAAATAAATTCCTAAATATTATAAAAACACTGTCATTACTATATTCATAATGTTAACCATATTTTCAATTAACGTGGTTATAGAAATTATGGTGGAAATCAATGTGATATTATTCTACAATATTTTCATAACACTTTCATTTTATCCACATTACGACAATGATTAATTATATTATTTGAAAGAAGATAAATAGCAACAAAATCAAACACATTAAAAAAATTTGCACAATAATTAGTTGCAACAGAAATTTACGTTTAATTTCATTAAATAACAATTTAACTTTAAAAATACTGACTACTTATTTACCATTAGTAGCTTATATTGACTATTTTCCCATTGGCTATTCTCTTTTCCCTTCAACACCTACTCAAAAAGTTTGGACCAACACTAAACTATTACTATTCGTTATTATTAGGATACTATAATTTAACATGAATAACTTTTATTACATACCTTTAAATGATACCATTTTTTTAAAAGGGTTAGAAAAATTGATAAAGTTCTATTGGTCAATGCTAGTGTTTGACCTTTGAATGCAGTTATTTGATTGATTAATGGACACGTTTACTGTGATCTTGGAAATTTGTAACTCCGTCTAGAAAGGAGGACAAAAATAAACCGATTGAGCCAGTCGCCAGTCCAAATAAAGAAGTAGCGTTTGCAGAAAGGACATCGGGCAGCAAAACATCTACCGGGATGGTCTAGCGGTACAGTGCTCGACTTAGGCGTGGGTTCGAATTCCGCCACCGGCACTTAATGCGGGCTTCTCACTAATGTTCATTGCTGAAAAATACGTTTCCCATAAAACTATTTTATGGTTACAATGGTTCAAATTGGTGGAATCAGAAACTGTGACGAAAAAGATGCCACGAGTTAAGTTGACCAAAACGCCTTTTGGTATCCGGTTCCCCAATTTTTAAGGGGAAATATGAAATGGATGATGAGATAAAGGGGGATATGTCAGAAAAAAAATTTGAAATTAAGGCAAATAGTGAAACAGTTAACAATGCAATAATCTTTAAAAAAAAGAATAATGCTTCGCTCGACGTGTAGCGTAACGGGCATCTCATCTCGCGAGTTACAGGGCAGAATTGCTATCCTGTTTTTATCGTACACTTGGTTAATACTGTTTACACAACTTCATCTATTGATCGTTATATGATTTTGACAATTTGATTAATGCTTGCAAAGTTTCAATGTTTAGTGTATGCTGGATTTAGAGTAATACAGACCAGGCACCAAATATAGAGTGACAACTGAGTTTCCACCTCGGAAAATAGATGCGAATATCTATCCGGTAGCACTGTTACAAGACTTCGTTCATTAGTCAGTAAACTTTGTTATTTTTTATATAAAACAATGAAAATTAATTATCTGAATTGATTTGATAATATAGAACTTATGAAGAGGTGTCACTAACCATACGATGCTTATTTGTGTAAGTAATTGGATAGTGAATTTAGTATATAATAAATGAACGAGTAACATGCTAAAGTTTAGTTACTAAGTTTGTATTTTAAAAAGGATAATAATGGTGCTAAATGTAAATTCTCAATTAACTGGGTTAATTATTGATTTATTGACCTCAGTAAATCATTTGAAAAAGCTTGAAGTAAAATCATTAAACTGTAAGGAAATTACAAACTACTTAAAAAGTATAAGTAGTAAAAACACAATGTATGAAATCATTTTATTGCTGATAGTCAATAGGTCTAGAGTTAGCCCTCTGGAACATTGTAAATAGTACTGTAATCCTAGATTTGAAACCAAATAAAAAATATAGTTGAAAACAAATAATAGTTTAAATTTATATAATTTTGGTAATCATAAATTATTCAAATTACATTTTTTCAGGATTGTACACGAGTTGAATAGGCCGAAACGCCTTTTAGTGCACCGTTTTCAAATTTTCAGGAGAAAATATAAAATGGATGATGAGGTAAACGGGGATCAGTTACAAAAAAAATTAAAATTAGGACAATATTAAGGTAGATTGTGGAAGTTAACAATAATGGAAAATAAACAAAATTATAAATATACAAAAGTAATAATAAAATAAGCTAGGTACAATGCAAATGCACTGCAATAATCTTCAAAAAAGAAAAAGAGAGAAAAGATGAATAATGCTCAAATGTACGTGTGGTTTGACGCGCGCCTTATCTCGCGTAATATTACATCAAAATGATTTTTAAAATTTTAAATAAATATTTAATTATTTTTAAATTTACAAAAATGTATATTTAGATATAAAAATAGTAATTTTTTAAACTAACAATTTAAATTTTGACTTAAAAAGTGTAGTTTAGTAAAAAAATAATTAAAAACTCATTTAACGCAGAAAATTTCTTTATCGATTTGTCCATCTTCTGCTTAATTACATGCATTATGGAGTTATGTTAAAATTGTTTTTACTTGAATATTCGTGTTTAAAAATCTATTTGATTTTGTCATAATTTTAAAAATAACATTTTTGTTTAATAATAATTTTGTTCGCGTACTCATTAAAAAAGTCTACTGAATTGTTTTTACTTTAATCAAAATTAGGAATTTTATTTTATTTTTATATTGATTGCATTTTAGAGAGTTTATCAAAAAATTACACATTGTTATACAGATTTGCATTACTGTTAAATATTTTATGATTAAAATTAATTTTTTAAAGGAATATAAAAAGTGCATTAAATGCACATAATAAAAAGTGTATTCCAAAATAAAACTATATTTATAAAATTATAAACCTATGTAATATATTTATAAATTACTTTTTTTAATGTTTTCAGTATAAATTATAGCATAAAATTTTGCATAATTTGACGTAATTTATATTTCTCACAACTAATACAGTTTTTGGCACTTTTCATGGTAGAAATTTATTTTGTTAATTATTTTGTTTTTTAAACAATAATATTTTATACCTTTAGGTTTTAATTCTTTTACTAATTTAACAAAGCGGCGTTTATTGCTTAAAACATTGAAAAATACTTTTTAATGTTTTATAAATTCCAAGTTGTAAGAGATATGTATGTTAGATTACTTTATTTACATTGTAATACAACAGTGTGTATACAGTTTTTAGTTGCTTATGTTATATTTTAAAAAGTAATATTAGTTTAAATAGTTCAACTGAAGTGACGTTAATGCAACTTAGTAATCATTTAAAAGCTAAGGATGCATAGCAATTTTTAGGAATTTATATCACTGTTGGTTTGTCCAACCTTAATTATTTTTGTTTTAAGCTAATTATTTAGGTTCAGGTTTAGGTTGAATACACGAGTTAAGTAGGAGTAAAACTCCTTTTAATCCTCGGTTCTAATTATCGATAATATCAGTAAAATTCGGGGGAAAATATGAAGTAGATGGTGAGGTAAAGGGGGATTAGTCACAGAAAAAAGTATTTGAAATCAAGATAAAAACAAGGTAGATAGTGGAAGTTAACAATTATAAAAAACGAGCAAAAATTATAAATATACAAAAATATCATAAAACAAGTGCCTATTATAATGCAAAAAACACTGCAATAATCTTCAAAAAAGAAGAAAAGAGAAAAGAATGAATAACGCTTTAATGGACATGTAGCGTGACGCGCGCCTCACCTCGTTAAATTATATATTTTTGAGTCTCCAATATTGTTTTAATAACTATTACAATAAATAGTTAAAAAATATCTTACAAGGTAAGGCGCCCGTCACGCTACATGTCCATTGGAGCGTTATTCATCCTTTTCTCTTTTCTTCTTTTTTGAAGATTATTGCAGTGTTTTTTGCATTATAATAAGCACTTGTTTTTTTATATTTATAATTTTTCCTCGTTTTCTATAATTGTTAACTTCCATTATCTACCATCATATCATCAATATTATCGATAATTAGAACCGAGGATCAAAAGGAGTTTTACTCCTACTCAACTCGTGTATTAACCTGTGACCAACGAGCTCTATCCTGGAGTTCTCAAGGAATGTGCGTTGGTTCTTGCTCCCCCTCGCCTTCATCTTTAATCTCTCTCTACAGCTTGGAAAAGTGCCTTTAATTTGGAAGCTTGTCCACATCCGTCCAATTTATAAGACCGGCAGTAGGTTTATCTCTGATAGAGCTATAGACCCATCAGTATCTTATCAGGCCCCAGAAAAATTCTCGAAAATATCATCAAATCTCACCTTATTAATTTTATTTTAAACAATAATTTCATAAATTTTGCTCAACATGGATTTATGCCAACGAGATCCTGCCTCTCTAATCTATTATTGTTTACAAAAAGTGTTACGAGTCTGCTCAAACGCTCCCCTTCCGTCGATGTTATCTACTTCGACTTTTGTAAAACCTTCGACAAAGTGCCACATTCAGCGTTGTTAAGCAAGCTAAAGTCTTTCGGCGTTAGCCCTCCTCTTTTACGTGGATACAGGACTTTCTGACAAACCGTCAGTTTAGAGTTAAGCTAGGTAATGTTTCCTCCTCTCCCATCCCTATCTCTTCAGGTGTTCCTTAAAAATCAGTTCTAGGTCCCTTATTATTTATTATATACATTAATGATCTACCCTCGATTGTTCACTCAAACATCTTGCTTTACGCAGACGATGTCAAAATCTGGGGTACGAACCCGGTTCAATTACAGGAGGACATTAATAGCATCTTCAATTAGTCCATCGATAATTCAATCTCTTTGAATATCTCTAAATGCAGCCACTTTATCCTTGGCAAATCCTCAGGCAACAGTTTCATAGCTTTTAACTCGCAGCCAATCGCTGTAGTTAACCTGGTAAAGGATTTAGGCGTGACCTTCAGCCCCTCCCTCAACTTTTTGTGTCATCATAATAAGGCTATTCTTAAATGCTATTAGCTAGCCAAATTTTTCCGGCGTAATCTTGGCACTATCCCGATTAGTTGTACCCGCCTCCTCTTTCAACTCTATATCCGGCCGCATCTTGAATATTGCATTCAAGTTACGTCTCCAATCCTAAGAGGGGATATATTGAAATTGGACAAGGTACAAAGGAGCTTCACTAGACAGCCGTGGTCACTCAAATATTCCTCATATTCAAATTGTCTCAAAGCTCTCAAACTTTTTCCACTTGAAGATAGGAGACTTCGGGGCAACCTTATTTTAGTTTACAAACTCCTTAACACCCACCACCATAATCTCTTTACCCTCTCCAACGACTCCCGTCGAGGACATTCGTTTAAGATCTCCAAACCTAGGGTTCACTCTCGTTTGAGCTTCCATCACTTTTCTTACAAGGTTATTTCTGCTTGGAACAGGTTACCTGCCAACATTGTCTCGGCTTCGTCCCTAAAGTCCTTCAAATCGGCCCATGATTTGTACTATCTTTATAATTTTATTTAATTATTTGCTTTTATTATTTTTATGTTTTTATATCGTTTGATATTGATATCTGATACCCAGAACCGAGTACTAAAAGGGGTTTTCTCTCCTATTTAATTCGTGTATAAACCTGAAACCTGAAACCTGTTTAAATAGTTTATTGTACAAATACGGACTTCTTGTTTTTATTTTATACTTTGTAAACAAAAATTAAATTTATAATAGAAATTAAAAAATAATTAACATAAATAAATATATAATTTATTTGCACTGTTATTACACTTTGTTATTTCTTATTATTTTGTATCATAGTTAGATGTCCTTGATGTTTTTATGTCAATCTAAATTGTTGAAAAATCAACTAATGATTAATTTTCGTTTTTTATATTTGATGTTTTTGACATTGTTTTTTTATTATATAAATTGTGAAGAAGGTTATAGCTTAAAATTTTTGGAAACAAATTTTTATTTATCTACAAAAGAAGTTAAAAAGTCATACATAGAAGCAAAGTAAGAATATACTTTTAAAATAATTGTATTTATATTAATGTGATAATTATATATTTGTATTAAAAACACAAATTACTATATTAAAAATGATTTATTGTTGAAAATTGACATTTCTATGTAGTAATGTATGTTTTGTGTTAGATTTCCATAATGTATTTAAAAAAATGTTTAGCATTAATATTAATGGATAATTGTATGTGACCTTTTAAACATGTTTTATTTTTTTATTAATATTTTTTAATGAATGTCTAATATTGAACTAAAAAAGCAAACGTTTTTTATGTTGGTGGTTGAAGTGATTATGCTCTATACTTGAAACTGGGCGGGCATGTTTTCCAGTTACACTACCAGCAGTTAGGTTTGTGCAGACCAGCGTTATTTGCATAGTCCAAATTAATTGATATACCGTGGTTTTAATTGATAGTACATAGCGAATTATTTTTGGACTGTTATAATAGAATTGATTACCAATAGAAACAGGAACGATGAAGTACATTTTAGAAGTATTTTTGTGAAAATTTTGAACATAATAGTGTAGCTATTTTTTGTTCGAGTACAACTAGAATATTGATACAACGAACGCATAATATTTATATATCTTAATAATATTTTTTACAGTTTAACAATGTTTTACAAGGATTTTATAGAAAATATGTTAGAAGATTATGTGAAATTGATAAAATTGACTGTAAGGGCTTTCTAAAATTTTGGACAATCTTTAGTGATGCTAAAAACAGGGAGTATTTGTTTATTGCAATCTTTTCCTCTTCAGAAACGTGCTCGTTGTTTTTGAAAGTGTTTTTCTATTTTATTATTTAAACGGTTTACACTTATTTTTTAAGTACCTTGTCAAGGACATATATTAGGGTTACAATTATTTAAGTTTTTTCTTGAACAGTAATAATTAATTTTTTTTTAATTATTAAATTTTTTAATGAAACGTATAATTTATGTTATCAACTTAATGATTTTATCGAATCTTTAGAAAGCGTTTATTTCTGGCTTTGTTTAATTTAGTATTAAAATCCATGACTAGTATAGACATACATAGATTTGCTTCTAAGCAGTAAACATTATGGTAATATTTTTTATTTAGTATAATACTAACTTTATGATTACAGCGCATTTTATTTCTAATATACGGAATTGATACATTTCTACTTGTAAAATATTTTTGATCCGTTTAACACGTTTCACTAATGCTTAGAATGTTTAAATTCTACGTGCTTACACAAGTTATATCTTTGGCACTAGAAAATTTGTATAATACAGATTGAACTTTTTTCTCAACTTTTAATTAGCCCTGTTATTATTATTTGACCACAATGGCCATTTTAAAAAAATATTTTTTGTAGTTATTATTTTTATTATTATAATTATTAAACCATTTTGCCTTAAATGTAGTGATTAACTGTTAAAAGATTTAATTTGGAAACAAGTGTTTTTTAACTTTGATATTATTATTATTATTATTATTTGTCATTATTAATGTTGATGTCATATGTTTAATCAATTTAATAAACGGGAATAAAATTAGTATAAAAATATAGATTTTGGTTTTTTAAATTTTTTTGGATTGTTTTAAAAAAATGTTATTTTGATTTATTTTTAATTGTTTAAATGAATTTGCATTATTTTATGCGTTATAAAAAAATATAAATTTTATTTAAGATGTAAAAAAATTGCTTTATACGATAAGCATTTTGAAAGTGATTATAAATCAATTGTAAATTTTTTACTAATTTAGTTGAGGTGGTATTAAGTAGACGTTAAACACTGGCTAAATATATAAATATCTGCTTATAAATTGTGTTTATATGTATGAGAAAGGATTAATATTTTACAAAAATATGTTGCATTGCAATTTTTTGATTTGATTTTTAAATACTTTTATTGACTTAATGATAGCAACTAAAATTATCTGACATGCTTAGAAAGAATACAAAGATTAATTTTAAGTTTAAATAAAATAGCGTCAAACGTTTAAAGCAATTATAGGGTAATATTATAATTATGATAGAAATGAACTGCTAGTCAATGTAAAAAAAGTAAAGTTATCTAAAACACTTATTATTATTATTATTATTATTAATAATAATAATAATTATTATTATTATTATCATTATTATTATTATTATTGCAAAACTCTTTTGCATTAAAAATGAGCATGGGAAAACAGGATAACATTAACAGAACAACAACAATTACAGCAAAAAACAAAGTCTTGTAATTCAAAAAGAACGAGACAACAAAATATTTTTGAACACTTTGCCAAACATTTTGCTTGATCCTATGAAACATTCATTTCAATTAGATCTTTTCGAATAGTTCTTAGTCAAATTTTCTGTGGTCTACCAACCTTTCTTTTACCATTTTCGATCTTCTATTCCAAAATCGTTCTTGCTGGTTTTTCAGGTGCTGTAAACGTAGAATTTGACGAAGTAATTTTCTTTGTCTAATTGTAATGATGTCATGAAATGAACAAGAGTCAGTTCTTCTCATGATCTCATCATTTGAAATGTGATCGTGCCACGTAATCTTTAAAATACTTCTAAGACACCGGCGATGAAAAACATTCACCATTTTATCAATATTATCTGTTCGCTTTCACGTTTCACCCCTATATATTGCCATAGGAATGATCATTGATTTATACAAACGAAGTTTTGTCTTCAGGCAGATGGAATAACATGACCATATTGATTTGAGTCTGTGGAAGACTGACATTACTTTTCCAAGTCTGGATTTAACATCAATTTCGGTTTTTCCGTCTTTATCAATGATGCTTCCCAGATATGTAAAGGAATCAACAGTATCAATATTTTGTCCACTAATTTTGATGGGCAAATAATTGTTTGACTTAGTACTATACTTTTATCTTGTCAAGTCCTCCTACTTTATTGTTTTTCAACCTTGAATTGCATAAATCACTTCAGCTACAGAAATTTCCTCAATGCATATTTCCGGATTTTGAGTCACATTCATATCATTATCAAAATCTATGAGAGTATTTGGCATGAGCTGATTAAGTACTTCTTTAAAATGTTCTACCCATCTAGATGATTGCTCATCATCTGTTAGAAATAAACAACCACCTTTTCCTTTATTGGAATATCGTTGTTCTTTCTAACTCCCGATAGCTGTTTTACAATTTTGTACAAAGTCTTGGAATCATTTTTGTTGTTGTCTTATCTGCTCTTTGCATTTTCTTTCTGACCAATCATTTTTATTTTTGCGGCAACTTTTTTTAACCTGTTTATCTAAAGTTCTATATTTATTATCAAATATTTTCCAGATAACAACATTGTTAGATTGATCTCTCTCTAAATTTGTTTTCTTTCTGAAATCGATTAAATTCCAGGAGACTGATGAAATCCATTGTTTTTTTATAGAGCGACATTTTTTAACCAGCACATTTGCTGCACAGTCTGTAATTGTTTTATGAAACAATTTCCATTAATCACCAGACTTTTCTACCCTTTTCAGATCTAGAAATGTATTTTTTATGGAATTGTAAAATTGATTTGAGATATTTGAAGTTTAAAATTCTCACACGAAAATTGATGTAATTTTTTTGTGGTTTCTATTGTTTTTAATTTTAAACAAAATTTTCTAACAAGATTGTGATCAGAACTAACATCTGTACCATGATATACACGTACATCTTGCAATGAAGATCGCCATTTTGTGCTAATACAAATGTAGTCAATCTCGTTGACTGTTTTTCCGTCTGGAGAAACCCACGTTGTCTTGTGTATTTTTTTGTGAGCAAAAAATGTGTTGCCAACACTTATTCCACAATGACTGTTTAGCGTTAACAATCTATAACCATTATTATTTATGCTGTCAGTAGAGCCATGTGGTTCAACATTTGAGAAGTACCCAAATCTGTCTTTGTCCAATTTCGCATTAAAATTACCAATTAATATTTTGATCTCTCTTTTTGGCACATCATTCAACAAACTTTGTAATTGATTATAGAATATATATTTTTGGTTCTCCTCAGTAGGGGCATAGACTTACACAATTGTTACTTTTGCAAATCTGGTTGAAATGGTATGGTCGCCCACTGGTTTCCATCCAATCATAGCTTTAGCAGCATTTTTACTCAACATAATACTAACTCCATAAATATGATATACTTCATGTCCAGAATATAAAATTAATGTATCTCTACTCTTGAAATGACCTTGGCCTTTCCATCGCATTTTGATAATACCCAAAATATCTAAGTTGTACTTTTACATTTCTCGAAGAACTTGTTCCAACTATTCCAACACTGGTTAAGGTTTTGGCATTGAAGATTTTGCAAATCGAAGATTGAGCTTTTTTTCGGATTTCACTCAACCCTGTCATTTGTGTAACTCTGTCATCCAGAAGTTATCGCATGGATCACATTTTTGCTATTGTTTGCTGGAATGGCGTCTTCTTGATTGTTTCCGTAGCAGTATAATTTTTTTACAGAGGCCAGGTTGCTAACCTTCAGCTCAAACCCTCTCCTCCTTTATCCAGGCTTGGGACTGGCTAGAGTGAATCATTTCTGGTTCAATCTAGGCGGATAAAGTAATTATTAGAAGTATTTTAAAGATTACCTGGAGTGATCACATCTCAAATAATGAGATTATGTGAAGAACTAACTCGTTTACTAAATGATATCATTACAATTAGACGAAGAAAATTACTTGATCAAATTATACGTTTACTGCCCGAAAAATCGGCAAGAACGGTTTTGGAATCGACAATTGAAGATGGTAAAAGAACGGTTGGTATACAACTAAACCAAGAAAACTTGACTGAGAACCAATCGGGAAACGTTAGTGGAAATAAATATCTTAAGGAAATCAAACAAAACGTTTGGAAAAATGTTTGAATACATGGAAAAATTTTGTTATCCCATCCATGTTCGTTTTGAATTATTGGACGTAGTTGTTGTTGTTTTTTGCTGTAACTGTTATCTTATTGTCTCATGCTTATTTTTAAAGCAAAAGGGTTTTGTAATAATAATACTAATATTATTATTATTATTATTAATAATAATAATAGTAATACTAATTATTATTATATATTATAAATTTCATTTCAATGTCTTTTTGCTTTAAGTTTGCTTTAAGTTAAAAAAAAGCAACAAACGCAATTTTATTGCAGTTTTTCTTAACTCATTTTTTACAGTACCAGTTTGCCATCGGCTGCTTATTTTGAATTTACGTATTGGAATGACTCGGGAATGAACATTCCACCCCAAGTGGTAAATGGTAGTCATTTTGTCATTCGACCTCTACAATCCATCGTTATTGCTGCCCATCAAAACAAATCGACTGAATTTGAAATTTATGCCAATTATCCCGGTCGTCTATCGTTGGGTTTGAATCAAACGAATCGGTCTAATTTGATTTTTGATAAGTATGTTGTTGTTTTTTGTTTTATGTTTTCTACTTGTGAATGTTTGCACGAGAAACGCATCTTTCAGCAGTGGACATTTTAGAGAAGCCGAATGTGGGCCCGCATTTTAGTGCCAGTGGTGGGATTCGAACCCATGCCCACCGAATTCGAATTGAATGCTGTACCGCTAGACCACCCGGTTGTTGTTATTGAAATGCTAATGATCCACAAGGATTTAAGTAATACTTATAAAGTCTCAATTTTCAATGATGGTGATATTTCTGACTGTTCATCCTCCACGTGGTACATACAAGACTAGGTGCCCCTGAGCATCTAGACTAATAACAGCAGGGTCGAGTACACAGCGGTATAACTGGACCTCCGCTCCAGCAGGTGGTGCGAAGCATACATTCAGGATACTTAAAAGGTATCTTAGGGTATACGTATGTACCATTTGTAGCCGTTGGGCTAAGGAGAATAATCTGACAAAATATCAGACAGCCTCGTCAATCTTTGCTAACAGTGGCCACGTCACAAGAATTCCGTCTACCAACCAAGGGCATTCGTTATTACCACGTTTGTTAGGCTTATCAAGCCATCGAATTCGATCGTTTTATATGCCGTATAAATATGGTTAATAATGAAAGAGGTGATCACGTGATCACCAACCAAAATCAATGAATGAATGTTTAGGAATGTCAGTGACTATAATTGATGATTTTTAGTAAAATATTACATTACTGTCAGCTTGTTTGAATATAGACCGAGTTGGCTTGGGAGAAGATTCAAACGTTTATATCATGTAGTTTAAAGTAAATTGTTAGTCAACAATTTTGGTGTTATACAAAAAAGGATTTCGGAAAATTTATTTTATTTTGACTAATTTCTGGCATATGCATAAAGTAATATTTGTTATACTTTCTATATTTATTGAGTGCACAATTTGTAGCATAAAATTTAGTACCTTGTCTATGTATTTTAGAAATGTGTTGGGGTTTGAACAAACTCCACAGATTTGCCTGTTTTTTGAAATAAAAAGACAGTTGAAATTTAAAACTAACAACAACAACAACAACCCTACATGTGAAAAGTTGTTTTACGGTGCGACAAAAAAGAAACAGAAATAAACAGAACGTGTTGGCATTATCTCGACGAAATGAAACTCACAATTTGAGATAGGTTAACAATATTGGGGGTTAGGAAGGTAGATGATAAAACCAACCAAGGGAAAAAGTTGCGAAAGAAGGGGCCAATAAGAGTCAGATAAACTTTTGTGTGAGTGTGTGATTACTCGGCAGTTGGAGCTTGAAAAGTTTTTCAATGTGTGACCAAATTTGCACGATGACGCAATACAGATCGTATAGTGCTATGTAAATTTTGATTTTTCCACCTTATATACATTTTCAAGGTCAAACAATCCCTTTTTGATAGAAGAATGCACTAACGTAACTCACTCACTCACGGAGGCTAACCAATAGGATTTTTAAAAAATTCTTTATCCTTAGTTGATTTTATCATCTACCGTAGTTTCCAAGAGTAGATTGGACAATTAAAAAAAGCTTTATTAAAACTAAAATCACCCAAGCTGTTTCGATTAATCGTACTTTTTATATAATTATTTTTATATATTATTGATTTATTTCGTTCCAACTGTGTTCTATTGACAAAGGCTTTGGAAAAATTAAAAATCGAGTAAATAGAAAATTTTCATCATTGCACGAATATTTGAAAATAAATAGGAGTGGTTACAAAACAAACCAATATTTAAATTATTCAGTGTTAACTGTCAATAATTGCATATTAACAATGTTATTTATCTATGAATTGTTTTTTTCATTATTTAATCTATTGTATATAGCGTGAACTGCCCAATGATATAAATAAAATAACAAAAACAAGTTTTTGAGAAAAATCGATTATGTATTGCTATTATTATTATCGTTACTCATTATTATTATTTTTGGTATAATATTAATAATAATAATAATAATAATAATAATAATAATAATAATAATAATAATAATAATAATATTAATTATAATAACAATAATAATAATAATATGGGATGCTAATGATCCTGAGGATTTGAGTAATGCTTATAAAGTCTCAATTTCCAATGATGGTGATATTCTAAGCTGTTTAGTCCTCCACGGTGCATCTTGGATTAAGGTGCCCTAGGCATCTAGACTAATAGCAGCAGGTCCGAGTGCACAGCGTTATAACTGGGCTTCCGCTACGGCGGGTGGGTGCGAACATACACCCAGGATACTTAAAAGGTATCTAAATGTATACGTATATCATATGTAGCCCTTGGGCTAATGGAGATAACCCTGACAAAATCAGGTTGCCTTGTCAAACTTTGCGAACAGTGGCGACGTAACAAGGATGCTGTCTACTAACCAAGAAACTTTGTTATTCTTCCACGTTTGTCTACGCTTGTCAAGCCATCGATATCGATCGTTCTACATGTCGTATAAATATGGGAAATAATGAAGAGGTGACCACGTCACCAACCAAAATAGATGAAAAAAAATTATGAAAATAATAATAATAACAATAATAATATCATTAATGATAATTACAATAATAATAATAATTGTAATTATTGGATCACTAGTTTGTCTAATCTGGGATATTTAGAGGAATTTGAAAAATTCACATGAACATTTTGGTTTGAATTCAAAAACGAATTGTTACTTTTTATTTACATCAAAAAGCGTATTTTTTTGTATTCATATTGAATAATGAAATGGAACATTTTTTAATAATAATAATAATAATAATAATAATAATAATAATAATAATAAAATACTAACAATAATATGTAATTATTAGTAGTATTAAATGTAATTCCTTTTTATTATAGGATTAAATCGCATAATAGTGATTATAATTATTTGATATATCCATATTTAAGAGTATTGATGAATTATGTAAAGGTCTTATTATTATTATTATTATTATTATTATTATCATTATTATCATTATTATTATTATTATATCAATATTACTATTCTTCTTCTTATTATTATGCTTGAATCTTTTACCAGAAATATTTTTTATCAAGTGAACATTTTAAAATAGTCAAACGAGGACCCAACTTTAATGCCAGTGGTTGCACTCAAAACATATTTATACAAGTTCGAGTCTGGCGTTGTTCCACCCTCCTATCCCAGCACGACAACATTCATCTTTTGTGTCGACAACTTTTTTGTCACAGTCAATAATGTATGAATATATCTAGATGTGTGAATTTTTTCAATAAATATGGTGCGATTATATGCACCAAGTAGCACGAAAACAATACATTTGGAATGGCTTATTTAGATGGTCAATAATTGAAACACAAACAATGCGTTCATTGTTTACAAGAAAGAGAAGAGTGGTTTTTTATTCAGAGACAGCAACCGTATTGGAGTGACAAAGGCAACTAAGATGCTAGATTGATAGTTGAATAGGCACGAGTTTAAATCTCATAATCTGGCACTAAATACGGGTCCCCATTTGCTTTCTCTAAATGTCGACAAGCAAAAAAAACAAAAATCTAAATCTAATTGCTAAATAAACAGCATATTTTATAGCAATACCGTTTGGCAATCATCTGTATTTACAGAACAGAACACAATCTCAGGTCTTATCTTCAATCTTTGTCGCTACAATATTATTTAATACCCAAAACATAACTATCTGTTTACTTTTGGTAGATTTGTACAGTGTTTTCTTTGCATATAAAACAGTAGGCGATGACGTATTATGTTGTACAACATTCTAACAGTATAACATCTTAAAAAGTTTAATGGAATTTGATTGGCTGAAGACATTCTAACATATCTGATTAGCTAACACCACTTTAAAAGATTTGATTGGTTAGCTAGGATTATAAGCACTACATTTGATTAAAAGGGTTTTGTCAATTATGATGTCCAATAAACATCGTTCTAGTAAATTCTATTTTAAGGGATATTTTTGAAAAATCTATTTATTGTCAATATTTACACGGGAAACATATTTTAGAGCAAGTGAACATTTGAGTGTCAATAGTAGGATTTAAAATCGTTGTTTATTCATTCATTTTGGTTGGTGACGTGGTCACCTCTTCATTATTTCCCACTGTTATACGACATGTAGAACGATCGATTTCGATGGCTTGACAAGCGTAGACAAACGATGGAAGAATAATAAAGTTTCTTGGCTGGTAGACGGCATCCTTGTGACGTCGCCACTGTTCTAGATTGACAGAGGCAGCCTGATTTTTTGTCAGGGTTATCTCCCTTAGCCCAAGGGCTACATATGATACGTATACATTTAGATACCTTTTAAGTATCCTGAGTGTATGTTCGCACACACCCGCCGTAGCGGGAAACCCAGTTATACCGCTGTGCACTCGGACCCTGCTGTTATTAGTCTAGATGTCCTGGGCACGTAGTCCAGGATGCACCACGTGGAGGACTAACAGTCGGAATATCACCATCATTGGAAATTGAGACTTTATAAGCATTCCAAATCCTCAGATTATTAGCATCCAAAATCGTTGTTCCATTCCAATGTAAACTGAAATATAATTATATTATTCAAATAGAAACCTTATTTTTAGATTATAATTAAGATGAAATCATTACACATATGGTGAAGATGTAAGAGAGGACTTGAACGATTATTTAACCGATGAATACGTAATTAAAAAGTGCGTAGTTATGTTTCAATGACATAATGACAATAATAATAATAATTTTTAGTAGTTTGTGTCTGTCAGATAATTAGATTTTTATAAATTTGCAAATTATTTTAAAGACCATTTATAATTGTTTTCTATGATAAAAGAAATCTCATATACTCAATACAGATAGGAAAATTATAAAAATTTATTGAATATATTGATGCTTTTATTAAAGTGGATGGGTATATGCGTTATCGGTATATATTAAAGCACCTTCTAAGTAGCTTAGGTGTATACTGATATTTATCAGTAAGACTTTATTGGACATGAATATAATAACACTACTTTTAATTAGTAAATAATAATGTACAGACCCTTAAACGATTGTTGAATAATTTTGATAACGTTGAATAGATTCATTCATTGTGGTTAGTAAAAGAGTCGCCTATTCATTATTTCTATATTAAAAAGACAAACGTAGAAGAACGAAGTTTCTTGGCTGGTAGGCGGCATTATTGTGAGATCGCCACTAATCGCAAAGATTGGCGAGGTGGTGTAATTATTTTTCGGAGTTATCTCCCTTATGCCAACGTACATATGGTATACGTATACCTTTAGATACCTTTTAAGTATCCTGGGTGTATACTCGCACCCATCCACTGTAGCGGAAGTCGTTATACCGCTATGCACTCGGTCACTGCTGTTATTATTCTAGATGCCTATGGGCACCTAGTTCAGGATGCACCCCACATGGAGGACGAACAGTCAGGAATATTACCATTATTGGAAATTGAGGCTTTGTAAGCCTTACTCAAATCCTCGTGGATAATTAGCATCTTTTTGAATTGAAAAGTCTAGGGGAGGGTTCGATTTTAAGCATCTCAATTTGGTAATTGATTAAAATGATGTTTGAATAATTTCACAATGAATTCATTTTTACTAGAATTTTGAAATATACACATGAATATTTTTCAGCTTGAAGCACGTCGTCGTTCGCATATCTGTGATGCGTTCGAAGGTACTCGAAATTATATCGTCTATCATTGGCTGGATGTATTTTTTGGCTTGGACAGTATCATTCTATCCCCAATTCATTCTGAACATAAGACGCAAAAGGTGAGTTTGTCTTTTGACATTTAAATGGTACAAGTGACTCAGTTGGGATGCTAATGATCCACGAGGATTTGAGCAATGCTCATAAAGTTTCAATTTCCAATGATGGTGATATTCCTGACTGTTCATCCTCCACGATGAGCCATTCTAGTTGATACCTAGGCATCTAGACTAATAACAGCGGGAATCCAGTGCACAGCTTGTATAACACAGGCTTCCGCTGCGGCAGGTGGGTGCGGGAATATTACACCCAGGATACTTAAAAGGTAATCTAAAGTTGCGTACCATATGTAGCCGGGCTAGGAGATAGCCCTGTCGAAAAATCGGTCGGCCTTGTCAATTTTTGCGAACAGTGGCAACGTCATAAGGATGCCGTCTACCAGCCAACAAACTTTTTGTTATTCTTCCACGTTTGTACGCTTATCAAGCCATCAAAGTCGATCGTTTATATGTTGTATAAAGGTGGGAAATAATGAAGAGGTGACTACGTCACTAACCAAAATGAATGAATGAAGTGACTCAGTTGTCAAGATTTTCTTCTTTTCGAGAAAATTCACTCAATCAACTGTCTACTTTATTTATTGTACCAATATTTACGTTTTGCACCTCGATGAATATGAGACGTAACAAACACAATTTAACACTAAATTGTTACTTTTATTATCATTCAACTCGGTTGTTGGTAGTTTTGTTTTCCGACTTGTAATGCTAATAATTCTGACAATTTAAGTAGAAAGATTATGAAGTGATTCTACATATCTCCACCGTTTAAAACCCAGTAGACAACGGAATAACTGGATGTCTGCTTTGACAGATCGATGCAACTATGTAGCGTTGGATTAAGAAAGGCAGCGCTGACAAGTAAATAAGGTTGTGTCATTGCAAAGCTTGTCATTTGTTGGGCCAATAAACAGTGTATTAATTTCCTACAATTGTTGCATATACAAGATTTCCTTTACACAATAATGAAAATAGGTGGCACAGTTACCTTTTCATTAATTTCAAGTTCGCATAGCATCCCGAATTCCTATACAAAGACGTTGGATGCGAATTGAACGGAGGGTTGGATAAATGAAATTCCTTAGCTGGAAGACCGCTTTTTTTACAGGAATTGGAGGGGCGATTTTTTTCGGGTGAATTGGGGGTTGACGCGGGTTGATGGATCTACAAGTCTCACTGGCTACATACGGTGAGGACTAACAGTCAGGAATATCACCATCATTGGAAATTGAGACTTTGTAAGCATTACTCAAATTATCAGGATTATTAGCATCTTTTTGAATTGAAAAGTCTAGGGGGGTTCGATTTTAAGCATCTCAATTTGTGGTGATTAAAATGACGTTTGAATAATTTCACAATGAATTCATTTTACTAGAATTTCGAAATATACACATGAATATTTTCAGCTTGAAACACGTCGTCGTTCGCATATCTGTGATGCGTTCGAAGGTACTCGAAATTATATCGTTTATCATTGGCTGGATGTATTTTTTGGCTTGAACAGTGTCATTCTATCGGATGCGAATTGAACGGAGGGTTAGATAAATGAGGTTCTTTAGCTGGAAGACTGTTTTCTTTACAGGAATTGGAGGGACAATCTTTTTAGGGTGAACGCAGGTTGATGGATCTACAAGCGTCACTGGCTACATGCGGTAAATAGATACCTTGGGAGAGCTTTTAAGCATTTTAGGTGTATACTAGCTTCTATTCACTGAGAGGGAGTCCAGCGAATGTCCAGTTATTAATTTAGATGTCTATGGGCACCTAGTACAATATACACCACATGGATGATAAGCAGTTAGAAATATTATCATCATTGGAATTTAACACTCTATATTAGCATTAATCAAATCCTGAGAATAATTAACAATTCCATCATTATTTATAATGCTTTATTAAGATGGAAATAATGAAGAGGTAACTAAAGGTTATTAACTATATGACAATAATTAATTAATTTATTTTTACTACTTTAAATGTTTAACGAGAAATGTTTTTTAGCAATGGATGTTTGCACAAAGTCGAACGTGTGGGCTCGCATTTGGTGCCGGCGGTGGGGGTCGAAACAACATCCACCCAGGTTTGAATTGAGCACTGCATCGGTAGACAACCGCGGCACAATAATGATAGTAGTCCATTTTACACTGAAACAATCTTTAATGTTGTGATCGATAGATCATCTTAACATATCGATCGACGAATTTTGTTTTGGTATTTACTTGATTAGAATATATAAAGAAGAATTGATTAATCGTATTAATTGCAATTATATGGAACAGTCTTGTGTGTGGGTGAAATAATGTTGTATATTGAAATAAGCATACATGCTGGCTAATTAATAAAATTACATCCGAACGTACTTTAAAAAAGTTTGAATTGCTATTCATCCTGACTGCAATTTGTTTCGTAGATATAACTGTCTCGTGTCAACTTAACACTAAGATGAAAGTTCAAATATGTATTCATTAACTTAAATCAATAATAATGTAGTTGGTTGTGTGCACTAACAAACGTTTAGTCACATGACTATGAGAGTGGAATGACAGTCGATCAACAATGTGATTGGCTTATTTTAAAACCAATGAAATAACGGTAATCGTACATTTTTAAAATAATTAGCTATTTGCCACTGTCTTCATTTCAGTTAGATCTCCTTGAATGGTTCTTGGTCAGGTTTTTTATGGTCTGCCCCAACCCTTCCTTGGCCGGGGTGGTCTAGCGGTACAGCGCTCGAATTCGGACCTCGGTGGACATGGGTTCGAATCCCATCGCCGGCACTAAAATGCGGGCCCACGTTCGGCTTCGCAAATTATCCACTGCTAAAAGATATGTTTCTCGTAAAACATTTACAAGTAGAAAACATAAAACAATAAATAAATAAAATAAATATATCATGCGTAGCTATTGGGCTAAGAGAGATAACCCTGACAAACATTCAGACGGCCTCGCCAATCTTTGTGAACAGTGGCGACGTCACAAGGATGCCATCTAGCAGCCTAGAAACTTCGTTATTCTTCTACGTTTGTGTTACGCTTATCAAGTCATCGAAATATGCCGTCCAAATATAGAGATAGTGAAGAGGTAACTATGCCATCAAACACAACGAATCAAGGCACGAATCAATCGTATTTATTACAGAGGGTTTT
Source organism: Cardicola forsteri (assembly GCA_025895645.1). Classification (NCBI taxonomy): domain Eukaryota; kingdom Metazoa; phylum Platyhelminthes; class Trematoda; order Strigeidida; family Aporocotylidae; genus Cardicola; species Cardicola forsteri. The sequence continues at coordinate 446,618 of JAKXYG010001306.1, read as the reverse complement.
AGGGTGATGTTGATGCGATCGTCAATATTAGAAATAACATTACTTTTTCGATGTTTTCAGTGTTGTAGGTTTCAACTTTGACTACGCCCTACTCAACATTGTTGGTTTTTTGATTTACGCTATTTTCAACCTTGGCCTATATTTCATTCCATCTATTCAAGTTAGTTTCAATGCTTGATCTGTTAATCTCTAATTGATATTTTATTGCATATATTATACAAAACCCCTTTGCTTTAAAAATAAGCATAAGACAACAATTACAGCAAAATAACAACAACAAAGTTTCGTTGGCATTGAAGATTTTGCAAATCGAGGATTCACTCAACCCCTGTCATCTGTGTAATTCTGTCATCCAGATACGTACGATCACTTCTTTGCCGTTGGCTGCTGGAATGGCGTCCTCTTGTATTGTTTCCGTAGCACTATAAATTTTTTACAGAGGTCATGTTGCTAACCTTGCGCGGTCAAACCCTCCTCTTTGTACACGTTTGGGACTGGCTAGATTGAATCATTTCTGATCCAAACTGGATATGGTCCGTTTACCAGAAAATGTTTCTCATGAAGATTATTCAAGCAATAACTACCAATTATAGTAATAATAATGATAATGATAATAATAATAATAATAATAATAATAACAATAATAATAATTACAAAACCCTTTTGCTTTAAAATGAGCATTGGGGTAACAAGATAACAATAACAATTAGATCCTCCCGTAAAATTGTTGGTCAACTTTTTGGCCTAAAAATATCAATCTATCCAGTCCCAAGCCTCAATAAAGAAGGAGGGTTTGAACTCGCAAGGTTAGCAACTTGGTCTCTGTAAAAACCCTATATTGCTAGTCAAAACAAACAAGAGGATTCCATTCCGGCAAACAACGGCAAAGAATTGGTAGCACGATCGAAATGATGGGATTGTGTAAAAGCTCAAAAGGAAGCTGAATCTTTGATTAGACAGACAAAATTACTTGGTCAAATTGTACGTTTACCAGCAAGAACGGGTTTTCTAATGGCAAAAATATGAATTAAATTAAATTTTATTTTAAAATGTAGAGTATTTCATTTATAGTTAAGCTACTGTTTATTATTTTCAAACAATTAAATGGAAGAGAAATATTTTAATACTGTGAGCAGATAGGTTATTATAGAATGATTTTTAATATTTATTTACCAAAAGGTGTTTTACCTAAAATAGGTAAGACGGAGAAGAGGACATTGCAAATCATCCTGAGGATTTGAGTAGTGCTTATAAAATCTCAATTTTCAATTATGGTAATAGTCATGACTGTTCCTTCTCCACGTGGTACATCCTGGACTAGGTGCCAACAAGCAGTTAGACTACTGACAGCAGGGACCGAGTGCATAGCGGTATAAATGGGTTCCTTTTTAGCACGTGGATGTAACCATTCACCTAGGATCGTTAAAAGGTATCTCCTGGTATACGTATACCATATGTAGCCGTTGGGATAAGGGAGATAACTCCGAAAAAATAATTACACCACCTCGCCAATCTTTGCGATTAGTGGCGATCTCACAAGGATGCCGTCTATTAGCCAAGAAACGTCGTTAATCTTCTACGTTTGTTGCGCTTATTAAACCATCGAACTCGATCATTTTATATGCCGTATAAATACGGAAAACGATGAAGATTTGATTACGTTACCGACCAAAATGAAAATGAATTAATTTTAACTCGAATAGAAGGGACACCTGTCTGGTAAAAATTCTAGTGGAGGGGATCATTCATTTGTTCGTAGTGCGGTAGTAGAGCACAGTTGTTGAGAACACTGAGCAATATGAATAATCATTTATTGGGTCGGTTTCAAGGGATGCCTAATGATCCTGAGGATTTGAGTAATGCTTATAAAGTCTAAATTTCCAATGATGGTGATATTCCTGACTATTAGTCCTTCACGTGGTGCATCCTGGACTAGGTGCCCCTAGGCATTTAGACCAATAACAGCAGGGTCCGAGTGCACAGCGGTATAACTGGGCTAACGCTACGGCGGGTGGGTGCGAACATACACCCAGGATACCTAAAAGGTATTTAAATGTATACGTATATCATATGTAGCCCTTGGGCTAAGGGAGATAACCCTGACAAAAAATCAGGCTGCCTCGTCAATTTTTGCGAACAATGGCGACGTCACAAGGATGCCGTCTACCAGCCAAGAAACTTTGTTATTCTTCCACGTTTGTCTACGCTTGTCAAGCCATCGAAATCGATCGTTCTACATGTAGTATAAATATGGGAAATAATGAAGAGGTGACCAGGTCACCAACTAAAATGAATGAATGAATGTCGGTTTCAACCACCTGTAGCTCAGTGCCTAAGGCATTGACTTGACTTGGTGTCAGGTTCGTGTGAAATGTGAAAGGCGTGCACTGCTGGTGATTCCTAACAGGATGTGAAACAGCTGTACTTGGCTAAAACCAAGTAAATTTATTATTCAAGTGAATCTAACAATTCCATACTAGAAATGATAACAAAATCACATCATCAATTATTTGAAATTCTCTACCGAGTTGAAATTCATGTCATCGATTAATAATGTGGATGTGAAAACGGTCAATTAATTAGTGGCTTGATTGAATTCCAACCTGTGCGTTTATTGTTCCATTAACCCAACATTAGAGAGAAAAATTGCATTGGTACAATGTTATATTGACTAAATTTATTTCTTAATCCATTTACATCATATTTTAAAATGATTGTCAATATTAAAATTATATTAAGGTTTGTGCTGTCTGGAGGCAATTGTATAAATGTAATGTTTAATTTAGTCAAGGATTTTGTACTTTATATGACTGGAAATACATTAATTTTAAAAGTATAACAAAAATGATGTTATTTTTTCCCAAATATAATCTGGAACATTGTTTTTGTTGATTGTTCAATGTTCTAAAATATAACGTTGAGGTTCAGTATTAAATATGAAATTGAATAATTTACCAATTTTAGTGCTACCTTAAACAATTACAGGTTCACTTTATTTTGATAAATTGATGTATTCAGTTTTATAATATTCTTTAACAAATAGTACGTTAAAATTAGTTTTGGCTGCAATAACATTAAAACATTTTAATAATAAGGTCAAATTGTAATTGTTTAATGTGAACTAGTATATTTTAAATGTCAATATTCTTGTTTTTAACCTAAATAAGAATTTTATAATAATTTTAATATAAAATATTTTACTTATACTGCTAAGATAAGATGCTAATGATTCTTAGGATTTGAATAATGCTCATTAAAGTTTCAATTTCTAATGATGGTGATATTCCTGACTGATCATCATCCATGTGGTACTGAAATGCATTTAGACTAATAACAGCAGGATCCGACTGCACAGCGGTATAACTGAACTACCGCTTTGATGGGTGGGTGCAAGCATACACTCAGGATACTTAAAAGGTATCCCAAGGTATACGTATACCATATGTAGCCATTGGGCTAAGGAAGATAACCCTGTCAAAAAATCGGTCGGCCTCGTCAATCTTATCGAACAGTAGCGACGTCACAAGGATGCCGTCTACCAGCCAATAAACTTCGTTATTCTTCTATGTTTATTATGCTTATCAATCCATCGAATTCGATCGTTGTATGTGCCAATATAAATATGGAAAATAATGAAGAGGTGGTCACGTCACCAATTAAAATGAATGTTTTTGTACAATGTATATGTGCTTAATATTATATGTATATATATAGCATAAAAGTAAACTGATTATTTTACATTGATTTTGACAGCTGTCTGTTCATCTACTGTATACATTGATGTATCGTTTCTTTTCTAACAAATGCAGATAAATTGTCTTCATGACACTGATTCCATTTAACATTATGTCATTTTATAAGGAGCCTGTTATGTTACGTTATAATGAAGAGAGATTACATTTATTAATAATAAATTGTCCATATTCCATTGGTCAACATCATCTGCCTTATCTCATTCATCTCATCACCTGACTTAATAAAACACAATTGGGTCACGCATTTTTGCAAACAATCTCATTCCTCTGGCACTCTTCACTATTTCATTCTCATTGGTTGCACAATAAATTAATAAACTAAACTGACCTTGTACTCTTATTGGCCCGTTTGAAAAGAACCAAGGATAAACATTGACCCATAATAGTACATAATTGATTCATTATGTTTTAAACGATTATTGTGAAATAGAATTGATATTACACGGTTTCAATTAAAATGAAACATTTATAATCATATCTGGACAGTGCGCAGTGGCAGTACCGTAGCCGGTGAAGTTTATCTGAGGTGCAGCAGTTGTTGAAAACTATTCCTAATAGCCCGCACTGATAATGTGAAATATCGTTTGTCTGGGCCGTGTGCCGGGGTGGTCTAGCGATACAGCGCTTGATTTGGACCTCGGTGGGCATCGGGGTTCGAATCCCACCACCGGCCCACTAAATGTTGATTTGTTTTCAATATAGGAATCTTGTTAACTTATTTGTACAATGTTTTATATCTTGGTTAGTGTTTCACATTTCAGAAGCCTTGTGATGGCTACACGTTTGCAATTCATTGATATTTAACAAGTATTGATTAGATTTACTTCTTCTTTCTTTAGATTTACTATAAATAATGAATTTACAGAGTCTGTTTCGACCACCTGCTTTGGTTTAAAGCCTAAAAGGGCGTGTGTTTAAGTGAAAAGTATGCATTGATGATTCCTAACAGGAATGAAACAGCTGTACAGTGTCCCTGATTGGCTCAAACATGAAAAAAAAACAATTAAAAAAAGCCTTATTGGTCAACCTTTGTGAGTAAGTGTGAGTCACGTTGATGCATTGTTCTATCAAACTCTTTCATTCCCAAATTACAATTATTGTGATTACACACACTTTTTCCGCTGGTTGGTTTAATCATCTGCCGAAATATGCAATATCACCCTCAAATAATCTTATCATAAATAATATTGATACAATTTTATTTAAAAAATAGTGTAAACATTTATCTATTATGATAGTTGCAGAATGTTTAGGTTAGGACTACGATTTTATTGTGGAGAGGAACTTCGACATCTAGATTGGGTTGTTGAATTTGAGACAATTAAACCGTATACATATAGGGTGATTTATTTATTTTTCATTTGGTTAGTGACGTAGTTAGCTGGCCATTGTTTTTACATTTGGTCGGCAAATTAAACGATCAACTTCGATAAGTTGATAAGCATAACAAATGTTGGAGAACACCTAGTCCAGGATGCACCGCATAGAAGAGGAACAGTCAGGAATATCACCATGATTGCAAATTGAAACTTTATAGGTATTACTCAAATCCTCAGGATCATAAACATTCTGCATAAGATCAACTTATAATAATAATAATAATAATGATAATAATAATATTAATAATAATAATAATAATAATAATAATAATAATAATGATAATAATAATATTAATAATAATAATAATAATAATAATAATAATAATAATAATAATAATAATAATAATAATAATAATAATAATAATAATAATAATGATAATAGTAATAATAATGATGATAATATTAGCAATGATACTGAGAATAATAATAATAATAATAATAGTAATAATATTAATAATAATAATAATGATAATAGTAGTAATAATGATAGTAATAATAATAATGATAATAACAACAATAATAGTAATAATAATAATATAAATAATAGTAATAATAATAACAATAATAATAATAATAAGGATAATAATAATAATAATGATACTGAGAATAATAATAATAATAGTAATAATATTAATAATAATAAACGAAATAAAAAAAATAATATAATCAATATTTATCCTTTGTACAGGCCGAATACTATCGACGACATCCTTATGGAGTCATTCCAGTCATGATTAACGATTTGTTTTTTTCTCTACACGCATTTGTCATTTCTGTGGCTTTGGGAATTCAAATTATGGTGTTTCATGTAAGTTGGTGATAATTTATTGTCAACTATGATGTCGTGGTCAAGTGGTCCAGCGCTCGACCTGGATTTGGGTGGGCATCGGGGTTCGAATCCCACCACCGGCCCACTAAATGGGCGGGCCCACGTTTGGCTTCGCTAAAATGTCCCCACTGCTAAAAGATGCGTTTCCCGTAAACCATTCAAAGTAGCAAATATAAATATAAATAAAAAAATTACTAAATTGGGAATGCAAGTTATTTTTGTTGAGAAATATCCATTTTGGTAGATTATTTTTGAATCTAGACATGTCATTAGTGATTGCAATTCGGTTGGCGTTTTATTGATATTTGAAAAGATAGTAGTATTGACATGCAAACATTTCTAATTTACACGATGTTTAGACATTTGTTTGTTAGCAGTCCCATATATATTCAATGATGGTTAATATTCCTAACTGTTTGTTCTCCATGTGGTGCCTCCTGGACTAGGTGTTCATAAGCATCTAGACTACATAACAGCAGGAATTGAGTACATCGCGGTATAACTGAGTTTGTGCTTTAGCGGGTGGATGCAAAGTATACATTCAAGATATTTAGAAGGTATCTTAAGGTATACGTATACCATATGTAGCCGTTGGGCTAAGGGAAATAATCCTGACAAAAATTCAGACAGCCTCGTCAATCTTTGCGAACAGTGGCGACGTTATTTTTCTACATTTGTTATGCTTGTTAAACCATCGAAGTCGATCGTTTACAAATAATGAAGAGATGATCAGTTCACCAACCAAAATGAATGAAAGTGAAATTACACTCCCATTTTAACCCTATCCCTATTGGGGCCATTATTTTACCAATTTTTGTTTTTTTTTTGCGCATTCTAGCGTGGTGGTCAAAGAGTATCTGTGACGTGCAGTTCAACCATTGTGGTCATTGGTTTGTACGTTCTGATTTTAAGTATTTTGGGCGGCGTTAAAAAGATCGACTGGTTGGATTTTTTGTATTATTTGTCCTACGTCAAATTGTTCATATCCTTTGTCAAATACGTGCCACAGGTATGACTGATTTTTATTGTTGTTGATATTGTTTTGACGAAGGTTCTGTCTAATTTATTTACAATTTTGCTTTTTATTAATGATAATAATAATAATAGTAACAACAGTTGTAATAATAATATGGATAGCTATGTTACGTGACGGAATCCTGTTGAAACTTGTGAATCTCGTACGTGCTTTGTACAAGAACTCAACTGCTGCAATCGGCAATTGCAATACATCTACTACAAAGCTGTTTGAAATTTGCAGTGGTTTCTGTCAAGATCGTAAACTTGGAATACGCTGACGATGCTGTCCTTACAACTGGAAATGAAGTTCAGATGCAGCACGCATTGGATCTCCTTGCGAAAGTTGCCGTTGAATATCGTCTGAAGATCAACCCAAAAAAATCAGTCGTCATGACGTCACAAACTCCTGATGCGATAATTGTTTCAAATGATGTTGTACTCCCCCAATGTAAAGCGATTTACTTATTTGGGCTCTCCAATGACTTCTGACGGTGGTTCATTTAATGAAATAAATCGCCGAATTTGTTTAACTGCTATTGTGTTTGGAAAACTTGCAAATCCTCTTTGGAGACAGAAAAACATCAATCCAAACACGAAAATGAACATTTTTTATTGGTTCGCACAGTGCTTTTATAGATAGCTGAAGCCTTGACTCTTACGGGGTCAGAGATCAAGAAGCTTGACAAATTTGCAGCAAGATGTGTCAGATACATTTGGCACAACATCCAACATCGGTAACCCTGACTTGTCCAAATACCGACTGGTAGAAGAGGAAAGGAGGTCACAAAACGTACTTGGATGGATGCTGTTCGTGACGATCTTTACACAATCTTGGCCGGCACTTTATCTTGGAAACAATGGCTAAGTCGGTTGGACTGACATATCCCTACACGCCTCCGAAAATCGTGAACAATGGAAAGGGATTGTTCGAGATGCTATGCATTCATTCATTTTGGTTGGTGACGTGGTCACCTCTTCATTATTTTTCATATTTATACGACATGTAGAACGATCGATTTCGATGGCTTGACAAACGTAGACAAACGTGGAAGAATAACAAAGTTTCTTGGCTGGTAGACGGCATCCTTGTGATGTCGCCACTGTTCGCAAAGGTTGACGAGGCAGCCTGATTGTTTGTCAGGGTTATCTCCCTTAGCCCAAGGGCTACATATGATATACGTATACATTTAAATACCTTTTAGGTATCCTGGGTGTATGTTCGCACCCACCCGCCGTAGCGGAAGCCCAGTTATACCGCTGTGCACTCGGACCCTACTGTTATTAGTCTACATGCCTATAGGCACCTAGTCCAGGATGCACCATGTGGAGGACGAACAGTCAAGAATATCACCATCATTGGAAATTTAGACTTTATAAGCATTACTCAAATCCTCAGGATTATTAGCATCCAGATGCTATGCGAATTTGGAATTAATGAAGATGTGGCCTTGCCACTAACTTTTGTTGTTGTTGTTGTTTGCGTCCTCCGTATCAAGAGGTCTGCAACCGCCTAATTCGAAATAACCTCCAATTTCACGTTCTTCCTTCGTTGGTATTGCGACAACGAAGATTGCACTGGGTTGGACACGTTCTTCGTACAAATCATGATTCAATTTTACGTACTGTAACGTTGACCTGTCCAAATGCGGATTGGAAGAAAAGGAAAGGTGGTCACAAAACGTGCTTAGATAGATGCTGTTCGTGACGATGTTTACGCTATTTTGGTCGGGACTTGGAAACAATACCAAAGTCGGTTAAACTGTCATATCCCTACACGCCTCTCGAAACCTAAACAATGCGAGGAAATTATTTGATATGCTATGTGAACTTGTTATTCTATCGTTTGTAATGTTGTTTTCGTACATTCAACGCAGCTTGTGATGAACTGTCGACGGAAGAGTACGGTTGGATGGAGCATTGGCAATATTATTTTGGACTTCACTGGCGGGACATTGAGCATTTGTCAAATGATTATTGTTGCTTACAACTTTGGTAAGCTGTTGTTCGTTTTGTTTATACATTCATCCATTTTGGTTGGTGACATGGTTATCTCTCCAGTATTTTCCTTATTTATATGGCATAGTAAAATGATCGACTTTAACGGTTTGATAACCGTAACAAACGTAGAAGGTTTCTTGGCTGTTAGATGGCATTCTTGTGACGGCACCATTGTTTGCAAAGATTGATGAGGTCGCCTCATTTTCTGTCAGGCCGTCAGGGATATCGCTTTTAGCCCAACAGCTACACAAAATATACGTGTACCCTAAGATACCTTTTAAGTATCGTGGGTGTATGATCACACAGACCCAGTTATACCGTTGTGAACTCGGTCCTTGCTGTTATTAGTCTAGATGCCTGTTGGCACCTAGTCCAGGATGTACCACGTGGAGGAGGAAGAGCCAAAAATTTAACCATAATTGCAAATTGAGATTTTGATGAGCATTACTCAAATCCTCAGGATTATTAGCATAGTGACAATTGGATAAGTTAACGTTTTGCAGTCAAATAAGATGGATGACTGTTGGCAATTAGCATTGATTAGATTTATATTTATATTATTATACAAAACCCTTTTGCTCTAAAAATAAGCATGGGCCAATAAGACAACAATTACAGCAAAACAATAGCAAAGTCTTGTTGGCATTGAAGATTCTACAAATCGAAGATCGCGCTTCCTTTTGGCTTTTACTTAACCCTGTCATCTGTCTAACTCTGTTATCCAGATACGTGCAATTACTTCTTTGCAGTTGGCTGCCGAAATGGCGTCCTCTTGTATTGTTTCCGTAGCAGTATAAATTTTTTACAGAGGTCATCTTGCTAACCTTGCGCGCTCAAACCCTCCTCCTTTATCCAGGCTTGGGACTGGCTAGATTGAATCATTTCTAATCCAAACTAGACGGAGTTTTGATTAGATTTATTATGAATAATGCATTTACATGGTCAGTTTAGACTACTCTTGGTTTAGTGGTTGAGGCACTAATTACACACCAGACGCCGTAGTTTTCAGTTCATATGTGTGTGTGTGTGTGTGTGTGTGTAAAAACAAAGATGAAACAGCTGTACAGCGCGCTTTCGGTCAACCACAACCAAGTGGATTTATTATCTAAGTGAATTGGACAATTAAAAAAAAGCTTTATTAAAACTAAAATCACCCAAGCTGTTTCGATTAATCGTACTTTTTATATAATTATTTTTATATATTATTGATTTATTTCGTTCCCAACTGTGTTCTATTGACAAAGGCTTTGGAAAAATTAAAAATCGAGTAAATAGAAACTTTTCATCATTGCACGCATATTTGAAAATAAATAGGAGTGGTTACAAAACGAACCAATATTTAAATTATTCAGTGTTAACTGTCAATAATTGCATATCAACAATGCTATTTATCTATGAATCGTTTTATTCATTATTTAATCTATTGTAAATAGCGTGAACTGCCCTATCATATTAATAAAACAACAAAAACAAGTTTTTGAGAAAAATCGATTATGTATTGCTATTATTATTATCGTTGCTCTTTATTATTATTATTATTATTATTGTTATTATTGTTACTACTGTTGCTATGATAACTATTATTATTACCATTATTATTACTATTATTACTATTATTATTATTATTACTATTACTATTATTATTATTATTATTATTATTGTTATTATTATTATTATTATTATTATCATTATTATTATTGTCATTGTTATTATTACAAAACTCTTTCGCCTTAAAAATGAGCATGGGAAAACAGGATAACATTAACAGAAAAAGCAACCACAAAGTTTCACGAACATGGAGCAATAAACTGATTCTATATATTCGAACATTTTGCCAATCGTTTTGTTTGATTCCATAGAACATTCATTTCAATTAGATCTTCCCGAATGGTTCTTAGCGAACTTTCCTGTGGTCTACCTCAACCTTTCATTGGCCATTATCAATCGTTCAAACCAAGGTCTGTTTCTGATGTCAGGCAATGGGATTCGAACATATTAACAATTAAATAACTAAGCATTGATGATACCATTGTTAAGTAAACAATGTGTCGGGCTGGTCTCGCGATATAGCGCTTCGAATTTCACCACCGGTCCATGAAATAGAGGCCCACGTTGGACCCTTACTTAAATGTCCACTGCTGAAAGATATACTTTCTGTAAACCATTCCATTTTAACCCAAATGTTGTAATATTTTCACAATTACTGGTAACGATTTTTTTTCACAGATGACACTGCCAGTGTAACAGGATCGCCCATCAAATTTGGACTCGGTCTGTTGTCCATTTGTTTCGACATTCTATTCATGATTCAACATTGGGGCTTATATAGACATCGTGATGCCAATGTATTCGTGTCGACCGCTGTAAGCAACGATGATTACGACTCTGTCATGACCGAATTGGAAGATGGCAGTGATATAATGATATGATCATCTGTTTGGATACGTGATTGATTCTAAAGATTCATTGTGTTGAATTGGTTTTTCAAAAAATTTATTTTCTGTGTTTCCATATTTTACAATAAATGCGTTTGAGGACACGAGTGCACGTTTACCCATTTTATTTTGGTTGGTTGACGTAGAATTTGACACAGCTTTTTTCTTAGTCTAATCGAATATTTATTCAACTCTGTCAACTGGGTCGTTGTTTGCCGGAATAGTGTCCCCTGTAAACGCTTATGTAACGTTCCTCCTTTATCCAGGTTTGTTCAACTCGGTCTAGACAAGATTGGAAATGAACCAATCTAGCCAGTCTCAAGACTGGATAAAGGATGAGAGTTGGAGCTGGGGAAGGAGAGTAAGAAAGGGCATTCGACAGTAGAAAAATCTACGTCAAAACTATTTGATACTTTAAATTGGTTTGATACAGAACCAAATTGAGAAAACGGACCAGAAACAACGCGATCCATATAAAATGTCTTATTTCGAATTCAAACGTTTAAGAACTATTTTCTGTGTTTATACCGCGTATAAAAAGATTGACTTTAATGAGTTGGTAAGCGTAACAAACGTAGAACAATAACAAAGTTCCTTGACTGGTAGACGGCATTTTTGTGACATCGCCACTGTTTACAAAGATTGACGAGGCTGCCTGACTTTTTATCAGGGTTGTCTCTCTTAGCCAATTAACTACATATGATATACGTATACCTTAAGATACCTTTTAAATATTCTGGATGTATGTTTGTACCTGCCCGCTAAAGCGGGAACCAAGTTAAACTGTCGTGCACTCGATCCTCGTTGTTATTTGTCTAGATGCTTGTGGGTACCTAGTCCAGAATGCACCCACGTGGAGGAGGAACAGTCAGAAATATCACTATTATTGGAAATTGAAACATTATAATTATTACTCAAATTCTCAAATCATTCCAGTATGTGCAGGTCACAATGTTTGGAGGTATGGCAGCGATTGTTCAGTTTCTTGTTCAGATCTTGAGGAGTTGAGTAATGTTTTTCAAGTCTCTATTTGTGACAAAAAATCAGGCGGTCTTGTCAATCTTTGCGAACAGTAGCGACGTCACAAGGACACCGGCTACCAGACAAGAAACTTTGTTGTTCTTCTCCATTTGGTACGCTTATCAAGCCATCGAAATCGATCGTTTTCTATGTCGTATAAATGTGGAAAATAATGAAGAGGTAATCATGTCATCAACCAAAATGTTTGATTGAATGAAGTCACGGGGATTTATGAAAAACTTGAACTAATAGTCAAGAGGCTTTGTTAATTTTTGATACCGTCACAAGTATGCCATCTATCAACCAAGAAACTTTGTTATTAGTTATTGGTTATGTATAAATTAAATATTATTAGAAATGATTCAATGTAGTCAGTCTCAACTTTGAATAAATGAGGAGGGTTTGAGCGCGCAAGGTTAGTAACCTGGCCTAGTGTAAAAATTTATACTGCTACGGAAACAATACAAGAGGACGTCATTCCGGCAGCCAACGGCAAAGAAGTAATTGCATGTATCTGGATGACAGGGTTGAGTGAAGGCCGAAAGGAAGGTCAATCTTCGATTTGCAGAATCTTTATTGCCAACGAGACTTTGTTGTTGTTGTTGTTGTTGTTTTGCTGTAATTGTTTTATTGCCCCATGCTTATTTTTAAAGTAAAAGGGTTTTGTATAATATAATATAATATAATAGAAACAAGTTGCATTCTATTTGTATAAAATTATCTCAAGTTGATTGTTAATGCCAAAAAAAATTTATTAAGTAGCAAATCAAAGAACAAAATACCGACATATTAAGTTCTGCTTGTTAGTAAATAACGACCTTTGAGATACACTTAATGTAAATAATATGTGTAATTGGTTTTGTTTTAGTTTTATTTAGCTTTCATGTAATTAAAAAAAATTAAAATTAAATTATTGTAGAAAAGATATATATACTATAGATAAACAAACTGCAGTTAATTTTTCAATGCTTTACAGTACCACGTTAAGGTCCAATATCAAATATAAATTTGAATAATTTACCAATTATAGTATCACCTTAAGCAACTACTATTTCGACCCCTATTTTAATAATTTTTAGATATTATTACAGTTTAAAATATTTTAAACTTATTAATTCTTTAAGAATATTATAAAATTAAGTACAAAATGTATTAAAATGCAGTGTACATATAATGGTTTAAGGTAGCACTAAAATTGATAAAATCTTCTATTTTATGTTTAATGCTGAATCTTAATTTAGTACAAGTTAGATGTGCGTCATATAATTAAATAGAGTAATAAACGAATTGATTTTAACAGCAGCTTGTTTATATTAGTATGTATATTGTAAAATAATTCCACCTCAATTCGATAAGAAACGAACCAATTTAGTCAGTCTCAAGCCTAAATAACGAAGGAGGATTTGTAGAAGGAAAAGCATCCGGCCATTTAATTTGTATTTATTTTTATGTTTGCACGAGAAACATCTTTCAGCAGTGGACAATTAGCGAAGCCAAATGCGTGGGCCCGCATTTTAGTGCCGGTGATGGGATTCGAACCCCCATGTCCACCGAGGTCCGAATTCGAGCGCTGTACCGCTAGACCACCCCGGCAACAATACTTTAAATTGATTCGATACAGAACCAAATGGAGAAGACAAACGGCAAACAATAACTCTTCACAAAAAAGGGAAAAGTTAAAGAAAGAGAAAAGAAAAGAAAATGCATTGTAAAGAACATCATTCGTGTTATAAATACGTTTATATACTCATATTCCAAGCAGTTTAAAAAATAATTCAAAATTATGATTATAATTTAACATGTTTAAACTATAAAGTTAGTTAATTTATTCTCAATATTTATATATTTTTCCTAATAAAATGTATTTAATAACAAATAATGTAGCGTTGATAAACAAGATGCTGTCAAAATCGATAGAATATAATTCATTCGTTTTTGAGACACTATTTAATTATATGAAGCACATAAAGGTTAATTTAAAACATTCCTTAAACATTACCTTGACGGTGGAAGTAACATATTTTATATCAATATTATTATAAAATTCTAATTGAGGTCAATACCAAAATTATTGATAAATAAATTGAAAAACACAAGTGAACTTGTTAGAATTACACAGTTTCTAATGTTTATTTTTTTACTCTACATTCATGTATTTTTTCATTTACAATAAACTATGTGACAGTTTAATAAATTGTGCTTTATTGCTAGAATAATGATTGCAGTATGCTTTTAATAAACAATGTTTTTACAAATAATTATAAATATATATAATGCTAAATTAGTTGCTTAAAAGTAATTTATATTATAATAAAATATACATTTGTAATATTTTAGGTAATGTTGATTCATTTCTAAAATTTTCTAAAAGCGTTTAATGTAGGCGTTCTTACCTATTTTAACTCCATATTGTGAAATTTAACTATGTCGGGGTGGTCTAGCGGTACAGCGCTCGAATTCGGACCTCGGTGGACATGGGGGTTCGAATCCCACCACCGGCACTAAAAATGCGGGTCCACGTTCGGCTTTGCTAAAATATCCACTGTTGAAAGATGTTTCTCGTAAAACATTCAAAGTAGCAAAGATAAAATAAAATAATAAATAAATAAATAACTCATTTTCTTAATCGAATATTTTAATTTCTCTTACCATTTACATTATATTTTAAAATGGTTTCAAAAGTTTACAATTATTTTAAGAATTGTATTGTCAGGAGGCAATAGTATAAATGGAACGTTTATTTTAGTCAAGGATTTTATAAAAAAATAGAATAATTTAAAAAGTATAATAAAAATTATGTTATCGTTTTTTAAATATAAACTGGAGCATTATTCTTGTTAATTGCTCTATACTCTAGACTATCACATTGAGATCCAGCATCAAATATAAAATAAAAGACTTTACGAATTTGGTTGTAATAATATCAAAAAATTATTAAAATAAAGTTGAAATGATGGCTGTTTGAGATGGCACTAAAAGTGTTACATTGTTCAATTTCACCTTAACTATTGGACCTTAACATGGTACTATAGAGTACTAAACAATTAACAAGGAAAAAGCTAGAGTATACATTTAAAAAATAGTATCATAGTTTTTATTATACTTTTGAAATTATTCTATTTTTTATAAAATCTCTAACTAAATCAAACGTTTAAATGTATACAATTTCCTGCACACAATACAATCCTCAATGTAATTGTAATCTTTTGAAAATCATTTTAAAATATAATGTAAATGGTAAGAGAAATAAAAACTTTTAATTAACAAAATTCATTATGCAATGCAAAATAAAATTTCACAACATTGAACGTTTTTAGAAAATTTTAGAAATCAATGAAATACTGTCTAAAATATAAAAAATGTATAGGTTTTAATATCTATTTTCATATATGTATACATATTTTATGATATAATTTATTTGTAGTAACTAATTTACTTTTTTTTAGTTTGTTTAAGGTCAGCATATTTGTTTTTGTTTCAATTAAGAATTCAGAATAGTGGTGATATAAATATTCGTTTTTATAAAATATTTTGCTTATATTGTTAACATATTGTTTAAAGAATATTTTAGTATAATTACAATTTTTTTAATCATTTATGTTTGCTACTTTGAATGTTTTACAGGAAACATTTTTCAGTAGTAGAAATTTTATCAAAACTGAACGTAGACCTTCATTTTAGTGCCGGTGGTGGCATTCGAACCCCAATGTCCACCCAGATTGAAATCGAGCGTTGTACCGCTAGACCACCCCGGCACAAATAAGGGGATAATCATAGACCTCCCGACTGGCAAAAACTACACGTCCGAGCTAGCCCAATTAGACATTGTCACAGGCTTCAACGCGCCGAGGTGCAATGGGGCCAGTGCATTCGTGATCACTCTGGTCCCGGCGACAAGTAAGTTTTATTTTAAAGTTGCATACTGTGATGACTGTTGTAAGTTAATGGACACCAAACTTTGAACAATAATTGACTAAAAACAAAAAAACTTATTATATAAATACTATAAAAAGAATGGCAATAATCCTGAGAATTTCAATCATGTTTATAAAGTCTCAATTTCCAATGACGGTGATAATCCTGTTTCCAATGTAGTCTATGCAGTGCACACTGGACTCAGACTAGCATAGTTCAAGGTCACTTCTTTATTAGTTTCAAGTTGGGAGGCGTATTGAAATGGTTCAGTCCAACAACCCTGCCATTGTTTCCACGAAGAAGTCCCGGTCAAAATACTTAAAAGATATTGTAATGCTCAAATAAACCGAACGTAGACCTTCATTTTAGTGCCGGTGGTGGCATTCAAATCCCAATGTCCACTCAGATTGAAATCGAGCGCTGTACCGCTAGACCACCCTTGCATACAGTGTCACAAAATCGAATGAATTACACTTTATGAATAATGTTAGCAGCTTCTTTATCTACTATATATTGATATAAACATAATTTATTGATTATTAATTTATTTTTATTTAGAATGTTTTAAAGCAATTAAAAATTTTATTTTTTTATAGGAAAAGAAGATTAAAATGTTCCATTAGAAACTATTAATTTTAATCAACTTAACTAATATTATAAGTATGCTGTAATAGCTTTTTAAAAACAGTCGATATAATTTTTACACAGTTAATATTTAATTGACTTGTAGCACAATTAATTTTACTCAACTTTAAATTAGCTAAGTTCTGGTTGAGAAAGAATTGATTGGATTATTTAATTTTTATTTTACACATCATTATTGAGTTTAACAATAGATTATTTCATTATATAATCACAGATTACTTACAAGTAGTTAATATTATTCCAAAAAATGTTCTATTTAAGGAATGAATTATCGATGTTCGATTGTGATTTATTAGTGTGGGCCCTCGAATGGCTGCTCTACTCTAATTAGCCATGACTACACAAAAAACTTTTTTAAAATTTATTATTACCTTTTTATTCAGTATTTAGAAATTATATAAACAATTTTATTTATATTTATTTATTTATTTTCTTTTTTTTGTGCAATCAATAATGAGAATTCATTTTATGACTCATTATAACTTATAAATTAATTAAATTGTTTAACTGTCTTTACTTTGTATCTTTATTTTGTATTATTTTAGTTTATAGCACTAATTATGTGTAATGTATGCATGCATATGCTCTTGACGTATAAATAAATCAATAAATAAAAACGTTTAAATTATGTTTCGTTAAAAAGTTTCTATTTATTTATAAAAACATTAAAAAACATATATATATATATATATATATATATATATATATATATATATATATATATATATAATTGTTATATTGAAATTGTCAGAATCACTTGAATAATACATTTACTAGAATTTTAAGTCAAGCAGGAGCACTGTACAGCTGTTTTATCCTTATTTGGATTTATCAGCAGCGCATACCTTTCAGGTTTTACACACACATGAACTTGAACCCACACCCTATCTGATGTCAGGCCAGTGCCTTAAACCACTGAGATAAATTTGGACCTGTAAATTTATTATTTATAATGAATCTGATTAATTCTAGTTGCCTAGTGGCCTCAAATGCAGCTACCGGTTACTACCGGTCCAGGGTCATCCACCCATAGCTCAGTGGTTTAAGGCGTTGCCTAGCACCAGATAGGGTGTGGGTTTAAGTTCATGTTGTGTAAAACTTGAAAGGTATGCGCTGCTGATGATTCCAAATAAGGATGAAACAGCTGTACAGTGCTCCTGTTTGACTTAAAATTCTAGTAATTTTATTATTTAAGTGAATCTGATCAATTCTAATATGACAATTCTAAAAATAAGTAATCCCTTAAAAACCCATTGATATATATATATATATATAGGCCAATAATAATTTGTGTTTTTTGTGGATAAACGTTTAAACATTGTTCTATGTTAATTTAACTACGTTTTAAATGGTTGTAAGACTGGCTTAGAATTAATTTTTTTCATTTTAGTTGGTGATATGATCACTTTTTTATTGTGGTTTCCATATTCATACGGCATAGCAAACGATCGACTTTGATGGTTTGATAAACATAACAGACGTATAACAACAACCAAGTTTCCTATCTGGTAAACAGCATCCTTGTGACGGCGCCCTTCGGCTACATATGGTATAGGTATACCTTAAGATACTTTTTAGATATCCTGAGTGTATGCTTGTACGTACAAGCTGTAGCAAAAACCTTGTTATACTGCTGTGCATTCGGTCTCTGCTGCTATTAATCCAGATGATTATGGGCACCTAGTCCAGGATGCACTACATGGAGTATGAACAGCAAGGAATAACACAATAATTGGAAATTAAGGTTTTATAAGCTTGACTTAAATTCTTCAAATTATTAGCATCCCATTAAAAATTCTGATTTTGTGAAATAATATATTTCTGTTTTTTAATAACGAATATGGCCAATAGTTTCAACTCGATGATGGAATAGGTATAGGTTCGAGACTTACTACAGTTACAAAATGCAGACTTGTATTCAAGATTTTGGTCAATACCATTTTGCTGTAAATTTCTTTTTCTTTCACAAAAACATTTAAATAATAAGCATTAGATAAAGAAGGTAAAAAATGGTTTAAATTGAAAATATTAGTACTATCATTTTATTTATCTTTGCTACTTTGAAAATGTTTTACAAGAAACATCTTTCAGCAGTAGATATTTGAGCAAAGCCAAACGCGAGCCCGCATTATAGTCCCGGTGGTTTTCTTATTATATCGTAGCGTTGTGGTCGGAATGACTAAATGAAATAAGAATTTATAAACGCTTGTTTTTAATTACAACGTATAATAATGATTTTATTAAAAAAGATTAATATATTTAATATGATTGCTACAATTTATAGTATAGATTAAATTTATTATTATATGATATTATCGTTTATGTAGCATTATTTGTAAAAGTATTAATCTAATATAAAAATTAATTAACCTTAAAATAATAAGGCAAATGGAAAATTTGAGCTATTTTACTTGTACACTATTATTTAAAGATCAGCAAATCAAACATCAAAAATATTAATTAAATTTAAAAATATGTTTAAATATAAGATATTTATTTATTTATTTACAATCGCATGCTATATTTATTTTAATTAAATCTTTTTAAGTAGTTGTTAGCCAAGTTTTCAGTGGTCAATCAACCTTTCTTTTGCTATCTCAAATTGTCCATTTCAACCTAGAAGTTGTAATGATCTTATGTAGTGAGCAAAAGTCAGTTCTTCTCATAATCTCATTATTCGAAATGTGATTGCGCTAGGTAATTTAAAAATATTTCTAAGACACTGGCGATAAAAAAACATTCACCATCTTATTAATCTTGTCTGTTCGCTTCCATGTTTCACTCCCATATATTGTCGTAAAAATGATTATTGATGTGTACAAACGAAGTTTTGTCTTCAGGCGTATGGAAGAACATGAATATATTGATTTAAGTCTATAAAATACTAACATTGCTTTTCCAAGTCTAGTTTTGACATGAATTTCGGTTTCTCCATTTTTACCAATAATACTTTCCAGATATGTGAAAAAATCAACAGTATTATTATTTTGTTCACTAATTTTGACAAGCAAATAATCACTTAACTTTGTGTACAACACTTTTGTTTTTTGAACAGTTAATTCGTAAGCCAATACGAGAACTGATATCACTGAGACATGTTGTCATATTTGCATTATTTCTAGAGTTTCACTAAGTAGACCAATATTATCTACAAAGTTCACATCTGTTAATCGGCTATTATTCCATTTAATGATTAAGTCATAATACAATCAGTCGTCATGAAAAATAAAGTTTTGTCTTTGGACAGACAAAAGAATACGGCTACTTGTTTGATGTAATGTAAAACAAATTTAACATTCCAAAAAAAAATATAAGAAGACGTAAACTGTGAGATGAATTCATTTCGTATATTCTCGTCAGTCACAAACATATAACATTTTAGTATATATATATATATATATATACAAAAAAGGGGGTACAGGTAACATTTACATTAGTACAACTCACAAACATACACACACAATCCTTACGACCAAGCTAAGTTCAATGTAGTGACAAACTGTTTTTGTGCACACAAAGCAGGTTTTACTGTGTGAATATAAACAGATTCGAGAATTTTCAACATATTTATAACTTGGCATACATTTTGTCAACCAGTCACCCACACACAGGTAAAAAGCACCTTATCCACAACAGTGGATTCATTCCAGTGTGCTTATATTAAACACGTTTTATTTTTAAAAATAATAAAAAGGAATATATAACTCCAAATAAAAATATAAGAAGACATAAACTGTGAGATGAATTCATTTCGTATATCCTCGTCAGTCATCTCACAGTTTCCGTCTTCTTATATTTTTATTTGGAATTATAAAGTGAACCCAATGCTTTAAATTTAACATTGTTGAAAAAGGGTATTTTTGGTCAAATCGTACAATTACGATTAAATTCTATTATTGTGCCTTTACTGCAATGTAGAAACAAACATTAATCCGCATTTAGTCAGTTGGGAAGTCGTTACAAGTTTGGCACTCTAGCTTCCGCAGTTCTGCCAGTGGCCCTTGTTATGTTTAGCTTCAGTGTACATTTGCCAACAACAAATGCATTTCTTGCCAAAAATCGAGATTGTAGCAACTTCTTTATTTTTTTTTCTTTTTTACAAATTTTGCCACTTTAGCTTTCTCAATTTAGTTTTGTACCAAGCGCCTATTTGATTTATTTGTTCTATTTTTACTATTTTGAACGTTTTGACGAAAAACACACATCTTTCAGTAGTGGGGACAGTTTAGCGAAGTCAAACGTGGGTCCGCATTTAGTGGGCCGATAGTAGGATTCAAATTCCTATGTTTACCTAGGTCCAAATCAAGCGCTGTATTGCTAGAATACGCCGGTACAATTTAAAGCATTATGACAACTAAGTACTTTCAACGTGTGCTTCTTTATTGCCGTGTATCTTTCATACCCCATAACCTATTTCTTTATCCAGGCATGGAACTGGCTTGATCAGTTTACTTCCTCATCTCCTCTAGGTGCAGTTGAAGTAGTGTACTTTTTACCTATCATCAATTAATCTCTTTTTCTCGTTAATATACAATCAATTTATAATTTACCCACCCCCACTATTTTTAACGGTCTAATAAAATGGATATTAAAATTTAGTTTTTGTTTGTAAATTAATTTTGACATAAAAAAAATTTATACATA
Source organism: Cardicola forsteri (assembly GCA_025895645.1). Classification (NCBI taxonomy): domain Eukaryota; kingdom Metazoa; phylum Platyhelminthes; class Trematoda; order Strigeidida; family Aporocotylidae; genus Cardicola; species Cardicola forsteri. Next base: position 424,981 of record JAKXYG010001306.1, on the reverse strand, counting down.
TTATTAATCTGTCGATAATTTTTAAAAGTTTTGATCAAAGCGATGAGACAACTAGTTCATTTTAATCATTTTTAATTGCAACCAAAACGCAATTACAAAAATTAAATGTCTACTGTCCAATTATTATTTGTTTGTATTTTAAAAGTTCCAATAATGGTAATTTCAAGTGTTTGAAAATATTTTGCAATTTTTGCCTACCTAATGGAAATATACCTTAGACATAGGCCAAAGCGGAAAAACGGAACAATTAGACGTCTGTTTTTGCTGACAGAGACCAATGTGACACAACAATAGTGGTTACCACAGTGGCTATGGAAACAGGATGCTTGATATTTATTTATTTATTTTTTGTTTTATGTTTATTATTTTGAATGTTTTACAAGAAACATCTTTCAGCAGTGGACGTGGTTTAACGAAGCCGAACGTGGGCCCGCATTTTAGTGGGCCGGTGGTGGGATTCGAACTCCGATGCCCACCGGGGTCCAATTTCGAGGGCTGTACCGCTAGACCACCCCAGCATAAACAAATTTTCCAATTTTCTTCTATAGTTACAATAAAACTGTGCCACATAAGCTGTGCAGTATCCTAGGTCCTATGTGATAGAAAGCTTTAAGGAAAAGGATCATTCACTTGTTAAATCGGTAGTAACGTACAATATTGGATGACGGTAAGCAATTAGCATTGATTAGATAATCAATTTACAGGGTCAGTTTTAACCTTCTGTAGCTCAGCGGTTTAGATACTGGCTTAACACCAGTTAGGATGTAGATTCAAGTGTGTGTGTGTGTGTGAATGTTTAAAGGTATGTACAGATGATGATTGTAAACACGGATAAAATAGCTCTACGGTGCTTTTGGTTAACTCAAACTAAGTAAATCTGACAATTATAGCCTTTCAAAAAAGCATTATTAAATATAATCAAATTATTCAACACTATGTATCAGTTTAAAATTTTTAACTTTAGCAAATAATAAATTGACTTGGTTTTCAAGTCAACCAGGAGCACTGTACAGCTGTTTCATATCCTTATATGAAAATATCATCAGCAGTGCATACTTAAAAAATATGCCTTAAAAGTATACCCTTTCAGGTTTTCACTCACTGTTTGTTGTGTATATCACATTAATACAGGTATAGTCCAGTGATACGGCGTGTATCTCGAATCTACGTAAGCACGGTTGCGATTCCGACATTCGGCTTTGTTCAAAACATTGAAAAAAAACAAAATAATAAATTTACAGGTTCAAGGTCATCCACACATAGCTCAGTGGTTTAAGGCGCTGGCCTGACACCAGATAGAGTGGGGGTTCAAGCTCATGTGTGTGTGTGTGTAAAACTTGAGAGGTATGCGCTGCTGATGACTCCAAATAAGGATGAAACAGTACTCCTAGTTGACTTAAAAAACTTAGTAAATTTATTATTTAAGTGAATCTGACAATGCTAATATAACATTTCTAAACATTTTAGTAAATGCTTATCAAGTAAACAGTAAAAATTAATTGTTAGATTCTATTTATAAATCTATAATAATAATAATTAGTTTAAATTTAATCCATTTAACGTGTTTGATAAACTAAATTCTAGTTAGTTTTCTGCCTGTGTTTTACAGTAAGTAAATGAAATGATTTTAGAATGAAGGCTGTGTAGATGGATGTCTTTTGGTAACCTTACCTAATTTTACTGAGAACTTTCAAGGTTTTCAAAATCTTATTTCCAATAAAATTTTGTATTAAAAAATATTTTCTATTAATACAATTAGCGAATTGTGACTTAGATGAAGAATTAAAATGATAAAAACATTTTTGAAAAATATTTAAAAAAAAACAACAAGTAAATTATTTATTTAAAAACAGATTATATAATAGGATGTACATATATATATATATATATATATATATATATATATATATATATATATTAAACAAAACCCTTTTGCTTTAAAAATAAACATGGGCCAATAAGAAAACAATTACAGCAAAACAACAACATTAACAAAGTCTCGTTAGTATTAAAGATTATGCAAATCGAAGATTGACCTTTTCTTCGGTTTTCACTCAACCATGTTATCTGTCTAACTCTGTCATCCAGATACGTGCAATCACTTATTTGCAATTGGCTACCAGAATAGCGTTTTTCCGTAGCAGTATAAATTTTTTACAGAGGTAAGGTTGCTAACCTTGCGCGCTCAAATCCTCCTCCTTTATCCAGGCTTGTGACTGGCTAAATTGAATTATTTCTAATCCAAACTAGGCGGAGTTGGATGTATATAGATATAAAAATTAATAATACATTTCGATTATTGTAGGGATACTATTCACTGCTTTTCACAATTGTTTTTAAAATACATAGAACTAGAGTTTATTCGTTTATTATCCCAATTTTATTTTGTATTACACAATTAATTTTTTTAAACCAAAAAATTTCGTTTTTAAGCCTTTTATATTATATTTTAAGTTAATTAAAAACGTTACAATTATATTGAAGTCTGTTGTCTGAACGCAATTGCATAAATATGGCATTTATCTTAGTTAAGGATTATGCGTTTTTTATAACCAAAAATATGTTACTTTTAGAATAATAATAATAAAAATAATAATGATAATAGTAATAATGCTATTTTTTTAAACGTACAATCTAGAGTATTGTATTGTGTTGCAGTTTTTTATTTTTTTCTACATTGAATCTACTTTTTAGCAAAGCCAAACGGGAACCCGCATTTAGTGCGGGTAGTAGCGATTAAACCATTATCAACCCAAGTTCAATTTGAGCGCTGTACCGCTAGACTATAGCGGTTTGAGTTTAAGTTACTGCAGAATATTTACGCTGTCAAAAAACCTAATCAACCCCAAATTAAAACAAAAATAAAAATTTAAAGTTTTACTACTATAAAAGAACGTATTGTCAACTTAGATTTGGTATTTTTAAAACAAAGTAAAACACAAAAAAACGCTGTATAAAATGCATTTTGAATGTAAAAAGATTTAGGAACACAAACCTTTAGTTGTGTTGCCCAATATTGATTTGTGACCGAAAAGAATTTGATCAAATGAATACATTTGGAAAATGTTTACATAACCAAGGCGAGGGTTATGACCGTCGTTTACAAGGGACGCCTGAGTAGTTTAGCGACACAGCGCTCAATTTGGACCTGGGTAGGTGTGGATTTAAATCCTACAACCGGCCCACTAAAAGTGAACCTGCGTTACTAACATTTCTACTGCTAAAAGATGCACTTGGCGTATAACATTCAAAGTTATAAAAATGAACAATGTAAATAATTTGCAAAATTATCATCAATAAAATGTTCGAGCGTGGTTTTCGTTTACTGGCGGACGTCCTTTCTACTGCAAACCGTTCTCCTAAATTCATCGTTTCTAGACGATGACACCAAATGTATACATTGTTTTTGAAAATTGTTTACAATTCATATGATTGAAAATTTTAAAAAATATAACTTGATGTTTTCTAAACTACAGTAATTTAGTTTTACACTAAATTAGACGCATAATATTAAGCTTGCTCAATCAAACGGTGGAATTAAGTAATCACATATAGAAGAAAGTGTAAAAAACGTTCAAAAACAACAAAATAAACAAAAACAATTTTTTTTATTAATTTGTTTATGTAAATTTCTTTTTCAAAATTATGTACATACATATATAAACCTTTAAATAATTGTTGTTGCGTTTACAATTTATATATATATATATATACTTAAAAAAATTAAAATTAATTACATAAAAAGCTTAACTAACAATGGGTAAAGTTAAAAAAAAATAGTATAATGGAATAATTAAAAAATTAAAAAGTTTTAAATAATAATTTTACATATACTTTATTATTTATTTATTTTTTTATTAATATTATTAATATTATTGTTTAATTATTTATTTATTTTTACTATTTTAAATGCTTTATGAGAAACATCTTTTAGCAGCATATTTTAGCGAACCAGCAAAGTAGTAATTAAAAGTATTTGTTTACATATTATTATTATTATTATTATTATTATTATTATTATTACTGACTATATTTATATTCATTATCATATAACATCCTATTTCACTTTATTCTGATTATTTGTACTATCATTTTTTTGTAATTTTGTCATGTTATTTATTTATTTTTTTTTATTAATGGTGAAAATGTATTTTCTACGCTGAATGTTTCTCTAGTGAGATATTAAAGTTTAGTGTAATAATAATAATAATAACAATAAGAATATTATTATTATTATTATTATTATTCTCCAGGAGGAGTTATATATATATATATATATATATATATATATATATATATATATATATATATATATATATATATATATAATATATATATATATGTTCTTAAGAGCATAGCAGTAACAAAATTGTTTTATGTAGTTGTATAATAAATGTTTTGCAAGTTTTCACTATCTGACATGTACCGGTGTGGTTTAGCGGTACAGCGCCTGATTTGGACCTCGGTGGGCATGAGTTTGAATCCCAGCAGCGACACTAAAATGCGGGCCTACGTTCGGCTTTGCTAAAATGTTCACTGTTGAAAGATATACTTTCTCTAAAACATTTAAAATAGCAAACATAAATAATAATAATAATAATATTACTATAGGTAAAAAAAATTACATAATCCTATATTTCCACCAATTATCCAAAATCACCGGTAAAAACTGCTTTAGAATAAACAATCGAAACTGGTAGAAAAAACGTTGGTAGATCACGTGGGGCTAAAAACTATTGAGAATGATGTAGTTAAAGTGAATGTCACGTGATATTGAACAAATTGTTGGCAAAAACGTTTAAACATATGGAACAAACTTGTTGCTTTATGCTTTTTAGAACAAACAATGATTTTGTTATGGTGTGTTGTGCAAGGTACAAACAACATTGGACTATGCATTTGGCAATAATTATAACAAGATGACAACGGTACAATAGACAATTGTACAGCGCTTAATTTTGCATCTGGTGAACAGGGTTCGAATCCCACCACCGACACTAAAATGCGTGCCTACTTTCGACTTCGCTAAAATGTCCACTGCTGAAAGATGTTTCCCGTAAAACATTTATGGTAACAAACAAAATAAACAATAATAATAATAATAATAATAATAATAATAATAATAATAATAATAATAATAATAATAATAGTCATAATAGTAATAATAATAATAATAATAATAACGGATAATAATAATAATAATAATAATAATCATAATCATAATCATAATTAGAATAATAATAATAATAATAATAATAATAATAATAAGTAATAAATAATCCATAGATTATGTACAAAGTTAGATTCAATCATGTGTAAAATAGTTACTTATTTCAAAAACAAAAAATAGTGTGTTCTAAAGATAAAATATAAATTGAAAAACGTTTTTTGACATTATCGTCAATCGTAGCAACAAAAATAAATGTAATAAAATTATATATTAATTTTTATTTATAATTTCGATTAGTTTTAAAACGTTTGCCAACTCAATTGTACATATAATAAAACGTTCTATTAGTTATTAAAATCAACTCATTTCTTTAATTTAATTTTTTTTAAATTGAAAAAAATAATTTTCATGAACTAACAAGTATTTGTACAAATTTTAAAATATAAAAATCTTATTTACTAAGTAAAACATTGATCAAATGATAGTTTTATTGACTAATAAATTAAACTTTCATATAATAAAAACCAATTAGATACTTTTTTTCAAAGTTAATATATCATTAAATCCTAATTTTTACAAATTAATTAAACCTATTTTTTATTTTTCAAGGTTACGGTCAAATTCAAATTAAGAAAACTATTTGATTTTTGCAAAAATATGCTTTATCATGTAAACATTTCGCATTTAAACGAATTTGTATGCCAATCTTTCAAGTTTACTTTGATTTTAAAAATAAACTTTGCTCGTTGAAAAGAATTTAAATATTTTATAATGACCTTTACTCATTTTGCTTGTACAAGAACTATACCGTTAAGAATAAAATTGTTATTATATTTAGTATCGAGTGACAAACTGGCCTAGCGGTACAGCGCTTGACACAAACCTGGGCAGGAATAGGGTTCGATTTCCACAATTAGCCTACTTTCGGCTTCAAGTTAGAGTCTATTGCTAAAAGGCATGTTACCCGTAAATCATTTAAAATTATAAAATATAAAAATATAATTAAAGAAATATAAACATCCAGTGTAGAAATTTATCTACTTGAAAAATGGTTTTATTTTACTAGATGACAATAAACGTTTAAAAAAAATGCATTTTTGTAGTGCTGGATTGGTCCAGCGAAACTGCTCTCAATTTAGAACTAGATAATCAATCACTGGCCTAGGTTTGGCTCGAATTGAAAATGGGTGGGGTTCAATTTTTTACCATCGACCGACAAATGCGGGCTCATGATCGGCTTAACTAAAATGTCCCCAGTTGAAAGTTGCGCGTTTCCCGTGTAAAATATTCAAAATAGCAAAAATAATTAAACACATGAAATATAGGTAAAATGTTGATACGTTAACTAATCGTCAAATGCGTTAGACACAAGCAGGTTAAAACTTGAATTTTCAGTGTGTACACCTGTTAGTCGCTAGTCCGTAAAAGGACAATAATGGAAATTATAACATTATAATAGTAATAATAATAGTCATAATAATAATAGTATTAATAATAAAAATAATAATAATAACAAAAATAATAGTAATGATAATAATAATAATAATAATATTAATAGTATTAATAATAATATTAATAAAAATATTATTAAAAATAATAATAATGATAATAATAATAATAATAATAATAATAATAATAATAGTAATAGTAATAATAATAGTCATAATAATAATAGTATTACAAAAATAATAATAATAAAAATTATTAGTAATGATAATAATAATAATAATATTAATAGTATTAATAATATTAATAAAAATATTATTAAAAATAATAATAATGATAATAATAATAATAATAATAATAATAATAATAATAATAATAATAATAGTAATAATAATAGTCATAATAATAATAGTATTATAATAAAAATAATAATAATAACAAAAATAATAGTAATGATAATAATAATAATAATAATAATAATATTAATAGTATTAATAATATTAATAAAAATATTATTAAAAATAATAATAATGATAATAATAATAATAATAATAATATAATAATAATAATAGTTGTAATAATAGTAATGACAATAATAATAGTATTAATATTAATAATATTAATAATGTTAATAATAGTAATAATATTAAGAATAATAATAATATTACAGGTAATATTAATAATTAGCAAACGTTCGAAATAAGAAAGGTTTGTAAAACGGGTAACAGATGTTTTTAAAATTAAATGATATTTTCATTTTCTATTTTGTGCGTGACCGTGTTTGTAGTTTTTTTGCTAAATTTTTATACTAATAATAATGCTTTCAATTATGGATAATTGATTGTAAATTTAGCATAAATGTAACTATTGTTCTTGTTGCAATGCCATAAATGTTTGTTTTGTTTTGCATAACTTTATTGTATAATAATAATAATGAACACAATAACTAATATTAATAATAATAATAATAATAATAATAATAATAATAATAATAATAATAATAATAATAATAATAATAATAATAATAATAATAATAATAATAATAATAATAATAATAATAATAATAATAATAATAATAATAATAGAAAGCCCTACCCCATTAAGCATTGTAAATTAACAAAATTATTTAATCTAATTCTATCTTAAATGTTTTTACTGTGAAAGATTATGGTTTTTACATCGGAAAAATATTTCCGTTTTTTTACTGCAACTTTCTAAAATTCTAAACCAATTTCAGAATAAAGTAATAATAATAATTAATAATAGTGATAATATTAATAATAATAATAATAATAATAATAATAACAGTTAATACAAATACTAATAATAGTAATAATAATAGCAATTATATTAAAAGTTTGTAATTGCAATAATAACAATACTAATAATAATAATTGTAGTATTAGTAGAAAAATAATAACAGTAGTAACAATAATGATAATAATAATAATAGTAGTAGCAACAATACCACAATAATAATAGTTTTTAAGTAATGATATTTATCTAACTTAGCGTTCTTTGTTCCTAATTTAATGTTTTCAATTTGGAATTTTTAAAAATAATACTGCACAATGTTTCTTAAATGGATCCAAGATCACTTTGACTAAGTTACTGGTAATACGTACTATAGGCCTAATTCTTATCCCACTGGCAGAGTCGATAAAGCGTCAGACTCCCCACCTCCGGTACTAATTGCTCAACTCTAATTTACGCATTTTTTAAATACTAAAAAATGTTTTTTGTCAAATATTTAATCAAACAATAAAATGTTTAAAAATATGTTTGTGATTTTGGACGCTTTTTATTATATGTATAGCAATTGTATTTCTCATTAAAAATGTATTTTGACTATTATTGCATTACATACGCCTACGTTTGCCTTTTCTAAAATGTCCACTGTTGAAAAATGCGCGTTTCTCGTGTAAAACATTTAAAGTAGTACAAATAATTAAATAAATATATTATAGTTTAAATGTCGATACTTTATCTAATCAACAACTGCATTAGGCACAAGTAGGTTGCCTCGAATTCCAGGGTGTATACCCGTTAGTCGCTGTTGCGTAATAACAACAATAATAATAACACTAATAATAATAATAATAATAATAATAATAATAATAATAATAATAATAATATAATAATAATAGTTTTAATAATATTATTAATAATAATAATAATACGCCTACATATTCTATTATTTTAAAAATTGGTTTAATTAATTTTTAACTAAAATACTTTACTAAAATACACATAATTGAAACCAGCCATCTGTGTTTCTATTTTTCATATACTTGTAACCAACTACACTTTCTATCAATGTAACGCTGGATTTTAATTTGAGCGGGCATGGGTTTAAAGGCCACCACTGGCATTCACTCATTCATTCATTTTAGTTGGTGACGTGGTTACTTCTTTATTATTTCCCATATTTACACGACATATTAGCAATGGACTTTGATGGCATGACAAGTGTAACCAACGTAAAAAGACAACAATTTTTGGCTAATAGACGGCATCCTTATGACAGCGCTACTATTCGCAATGATTGACGAAGCCGTCTGAAGTTTTGTCCAAGTTATCTTCCTTAGCCAAACGGCTACATAAGGTATACGTATGCTTTAAGATATTTTTTTAAATATCCTGAATGTATACTTTGCACCCATCCGCTGTAGGGGAATCCCAATTATACCGCTGTACACTCGGACCCCGCTGTTATTAGTCCGAGATACACCACGTGGAAGACGAACAATCTGGAATATTACCATCATTGAAAATTGAGACCGTATATAAGTATTACTCAAATCCTTAAAATCATTAGCATTCTACTACTGGCTTATAAATATACAGGCTGTTGTATACTTACTGAAAAATGTTGACTGTAAAACATTGAAGCAGTAGCAAGCAAATTTATATTTTATGTTTGCTACATCGAATGTTTTACGAGAAACATCTTTCAGCAATAGACATTTTAGCGCATTTTAGTGGGCCGGTGGTGGGATTCGAACCCATGCCCACCGAGGTCCGAATTCGAGCGCTGTACCGCTAGACCAACCCGGCACAAATGGGCTTTAACGTCGCATATCTAACACAATTTGCCTCAATAATTTAATTGCCTAAAGTGCTTAGTTATTATCAAATTCAATTTTTATAATTTTTACTCTATTTTGGTAAAAGTCCTTTATTATACCGGCAATCTTTTTTCTGTTTTGACAGATGCCATATATATATATATATATATATATATATATATATATATATCTACAAACTAGATCAAGGTAAGTTGCACACAGATTGTTGTAATAATTTGGAAGTTGTTATTTTAGTTGGCAAATTTGTGGATAGCGTTGCCAAGACGATGTTTCGTCTTGAAAAACAACTTACACATTTATTAATTCAAAAAAGGAAAATCAATAACGATTTACAACACGAAGTAAATAAATAATTTTTAATTTGAAACATTTTCTTTTATTCCAATTCATTTCAAATGTCAATGGAACGAATATTTTTTTTTAAACAAAAATATTATTTATTCGCCATGCTTTCGTTTTCTACTTTAGCTAATAAACAAATCAAACTATATAGAAGAGTAATTAATAAACACAACACACCCTCCCACACACACAAAAGGGTGGTGAATAATTTGAATTTAAAAAAAATGTTTGGCGCATATTAGTTAGAAATAATAAATCAAAATATGATTTGTTTTTCTGAGCAATGAATTATTATTAATAAGTAGAAAAATTATTTTTTTAGAAATATATATATATATATATATATATTGTACGTTGTGCATTAATTAATACTTTTCAAAAATTACTTTTTTATTTTGGATATCAAGTTCAATTTTGAGTGCAGGTTTTTGCAAGATAACTAGTAGGTAATTAATCTGACCCCTGATTATCAATTGCGCTCGTGTCTTTTATAATCTCGAAGATATTATTCGTCTACCGTAACTAGATAGAAAGGAGATAACCAAGTGGACAAACGTTTATTGACAGTAACTCACAGCAACAATACAAAATCAAAAGTGTTACCAATGGAAGCTTTTATAGCAATCGATACAGAAAAACAAAATATACCAACAATTATAACACTAATAATAATAATAATAATAAAATTAATTTTTATAATTTTTAAAAATTGATAAAAGTATTTCAAATTATTTTCATTTATTTTGTCCAGTAGAAGGTAATAAAGTTTTTTTTTCGCACGGTAGAATTTCGTAAATTATGTTTTCTGTTGCTCTTACAACATTGATACAACATTATTATTATTATTAATATTATTATTATTATCATTAATAATTAAATTATATAGTCTAATACACTCAAAAATTAACGTAAATTTAAAGTCATGTGTATTATGATATGCATGACAGGGCATAACATTGCTTTGAAAACGTACTACAGGTTATGCTAATGATCCTGAGGATTTGAGTAATGTTTATAAAGTTCAAAATTTCCAATGATGGTGATATTCCTGACTGTTAGTCCTCCACGGTGCATCCTGGACTAGGTGCCCCTAGGCATCTAGACTAATAACAGCAGGGTCCGAGTGCACATGTGCCAACTGGATTCCACAGCGGGTGGATGCGAGCATACACCCAGGATACTTAAAAGGTATCTAAAGGTATATGTATATCAGATGTAACCCTTGGGCTAAGGGGAGATAACCCTGATAAAAAATCAGGCGGTCTCGTCAATCTTTGCGAACAGTGGCGACGTCACAAGGATGCCGTCTACCAGCCAAGAAACTTGTTATTCTTCCACGTTTGTCTACGCTTGTCAACATTAAAATCGATCGTTTGCTATGTCGTATAAATATGAGAAATAATAAAGAGGTGACCACGTCACCAGCCAAAATGAAATAATTACTATGGCATATAAATCGAAGTCCTTGTAGGACTCAAACCGATGCCTACCAAACTGAATGTCTACCTCTTAATTGATTCTGTTACTCTGATGTAATTGGTAGCAAATTGAACATTTATTATAAACTATGTTTTTTATAACTGTCATTAGATTTGGCAGTTGTACTAAGGTTGCAGATGACTAAGTTCGTTAAAATAATCTGGTGCTACATTGTTGGAATCCAACTTGAATGGGCATATCTTCAAGCTCTACTACCGATAATAAATGTACGCCCTTGTTTGGATTCGTTAAATTGAAAAGTGTAGGATTCAGACCTATACTTATTTAAACTATGAGTCTAGCCTTAATCGACTCTGTTATCCCCGAAATAATTGCTAGTAAGTTATTATTATTATATTATACAAAACCCTTTGCTTTAAAAATAAGCATGGGGCAATAAGACAACAATTACAGCAAAACAACAACAACAACAACAAAGTCCCGTTGGCATTAAAGATTCTACAGGCAATCGAAGATTGAGTTTTTTCAACTTTCACTCAACCCTGTCATCTGTGTAGTTTGTCATCCAGATACGTGCGATTACTTCTTTGCCGTTGGCTGCCGGAATGGCGTCCTCTTGTATTGTTTCCGTAGCAGTATAAATGTTTTACAGAGGTCATGTTGCTAAACTTGCGCGCTCAAATCCTCCTCCTTTATCTAGGTTTGGGACTGGCTAGATTGAATTATTTCTGGTCTAAACTAGGCGGAGTTGTTAGTAAGTTAAACGTAGCAAATTATTTAATTATTCGTTTTTTACTTCGATTTTAAAATATTTTACTTTAAAAAGCATAAAGCAATAATATTAATCTATCTAATTGTACACTAACATTGTCATTTTGAAGATTGTCAATATTAAAATTCCATTTGCATATTGCCTAAAACTGTCATTAAAATTATACTACGGTTGTTTAACAAAATAATGGTCTCTTGTGTCGTTTCTATAACAATATTATTTTTTTTACAAAGGCCAGGCTACCAAACTTAGCCTCAAACCCTCCTCCTTTTTCAACCTAGTTTGGAACTTGGACTAAATAACTGTAAACACTTGTAGATGTGGTCAATTGGGCGACGGTAATTCAGTCGTACGACGCTAAAATCAAACTTGGGTGGGCATCATGGAATAATAAATGTAGACCCTCGGTTGACTTACCAAACGTTATTGTTGCTCTGAAATGTTTCTTGTAAAAAATGCAAACTGTAACAACCGCCAATTGAAAGACAAAGTTTTCCGTTTTGTCTCCAAATGCATGCATATTGAACTCACTGGACTATTTAATGATAGTTGGTTGCTCTAACATTGACGTTAATCATTTAGTTAATCTTTTAATTTTACAATTTTTTTACAATGCGTTACAATTTTACACATTCATTTCCTTTCCTGTTTTTGTTTACAAAAATATGTCTAGTTCAAAATGTTCTATTTTTATAACATGAATTCAATATCGGCTGTTATGTTTAATTTTCATTTTTAACTGCCTTTTAAAAATCCAATACAACATAGCATATAAACTAAATAATTATTAATTTGAATACTTACAAAAAAATAAAAATAATTACAGTCAAAATATATAAACGTTACTACATCATTTAATGACAAAATGATTGATGAATTTTTCATGCAAAGCAGAACGGTTGTGCATTTGCAAACCTTACAGGAAATGTTCAAGTGTTTTTTCGTACTTCATTCTTCTTCTGCAATAATGAGAAATGAGCACAAACAAAATGAATGTATATTTGTACAAAATAATATTGACAAAAATTTAAAAATCGTGTTATAAATTGTAAAAAAAATTGCAAATTTTCGTTTTGTACAGCTTCGTCCTCTTCTATGAAGAATTACTGTTTCCGTTCGGTTTTCTCCATCCAGTCCTTTGATCAATCTTAGTTTATATTTTTTTTGTAAATAACGTGACATACTACCTCAGTCTTTGTCTTTTAATCTACTTATAAACTTACATAACTTTTAGCTTTATTCCGTTTTCTACCATTTTCAATTTGTACAATTTCAACTCAATATTATTTCCACTGAGTTGGTTTATTATTATTATTACTATTACAAAACCCTTTTGCTTTAAAAAATGAGCATGGAGCAATAAGACAACAATTACAGCAAAACAACAACAAAAACAACAAAGTTTCGTCATTCAAAAAGAACATGAGACAACAAAATGTTTCCATGTAATTGAACATTCTGCCAAACGTTTTGTTTGATCCCCCATGAAACATTCATTTCAATTAGATCTTCCAGAATAGTTTTTAATCAAGTGTGCGCACATTCCATGTCCCAACACTGGCTAAGGCTTTGGCACTGAAGATTCTGCATATCGTAGATTGAGCCTCTGTTTGGCTTTCACTCAACCCTGTCATCTGCGTAACTTTGTCGTCCAGATACGTGCGATTACTTTTATGCCGCTATTTGCCGAAATGGCGTCCTTTTGATTGTTTCAGTAGCAGTATATTTTTGTTTTACAGAAACCAGGTTGTTAACCTTGCGTGCCAAACCCTGCTTCTTTAACTAGGCTTAGGATTGACTAGATTGAATTATTTCTGATCAAAACTAGGCGGAGTTGGATAAGTTTTTTTTCTTAGGCTTAATTATTACTTCAAGTTTGTAATTTGCAAATAATAGCCGATTTTACTCAAATCTGAAATATTTAACCTTTTGTTATTGTTATTCTTTTATTCTCTTGTTATGCTGCCATCCTCCTCATGGATTATCGACAAGCAAGAAGCATGGTTATTTTATTTTTACAAAATTAAGACAAATTGAAAAAAATACATTTGATTAAAGCAAACAAAAAATATATAAGGAAGTCAAACGTGAAAACGATTATAAAAAATATTGTTAAAATAGTTAATGTTTTTTATTTACCGGTGTTTAAGACATATTTTAAAAATTATCTGGCACAACCACAATTCAAACAATGAGTTCATAAAAATAACTAACTTTTGTCCACTATGTGACATTATTACAATTTCTTGGTCAAATTGGGATGCTAGTGATCCTGAGGATTTGAGTAATGCTTATAAAGTCTCAATTTCCAATGATGGTGATATTCCTGACTGTTAGTCCTCCACGTGGTGCATCCTGGACTAGGTGTCTCTAGGCATCTAGACTAATAATAGCAGGGTCCGAGTGCACAGCGGTATAACTGGGCTTCCGCTACGGCAGGTGGGTGCGAACATGCCACCCAGGATACTTAAAAGGTATCTAAAGGTATACGTATACCATATGTAGCCCTTGGACTAAGGGAGATAACCCTGACAATTTTTGCGAACAGTGGCGACGTCACAAGGATGCCGTCTACCGGCTAAGACACTTTGTTATTTTTCCACGTTTGTCTACGCTTGTCAAGCCATCGAAATCGATCGTTCTACATGTCGTATAAATATGGGAAATAATGAAGAGGTGACCACATCACCAACCAAAATGACTGAATGAATTGGTCAAATTCCTACATTTATTACCCCCCCCAAAAAAACCAGCAAAAATGGTTTTGGAACAGACAATTAGTGATAACCAAGGAATGGTTGGTGGAATACAGAAAACTTGGCCAAAAAATAAGCTGAAAAAAGTCAACACGTGATTGAACATGATTTTAACAAAATGTTCAAATACATAGAACTAACTTGATGCTCCATGAACGAAAGGGTTTTGTAATAACACAAAACATACGTTACAATCTTCACTGTGTGTTATAATATCAATTTTTTCTACATTGATATTGGGTAAAGTTTATATGTAGCACTTACAATGTAGATTTTAACATTTTCCTATTTCTAATCATGTCAACATTAATATATTAATTGAATTTAATCCTTAAACATTGACAAAGTAACGAAATACAATGTAAGATTATAAAATAATAAAAATTATTTTAAATGATCTTATATTAACTACTGGACAATCCATAATTATAAAAGAAATTGTAGACAATTCTTATTCAAGGTTATTTCCAAAATAAACATATTTTTAATTACAAAATACTTAAAAAACAATTAATTTCAACTAATGGTAACCCATATTATAATTATTTAAAAAAAAATTACTAAGGCTATAATAATAATAATTAATATTATTGTTATTATTATAAATACTATTATTATCATTATTATTATTATTGTACTTTTATCATTATTTTAATTATGATTATTATTTTTATTACTATTATTATTGTTATTATTATTATTATTATTATGATTATGATTATTATTATTACTATTATTATTAGCAAGCCAATATTTCAGTTAAGCAAATCAAGGATCAGCATTTATTGTCGTGGTATTAATTCAACCTATGCCTTTCCAAGTTAGAATCACTTTGGTATCTCTGGTTCACAGATTAATTTGTTTACACCGATTACTTTCTATCAACGTCAAATTACATTAGCAATTGAATTAATAATATTTTATTTATTTACATTGTCAATACTAATAATAATAAATGCATTATTTAAATCAAAAAGTTTAAACATTAATTTGGTTATTTTGAATTAATTACAACCGATTATTGATTGATTTGTTAATGCAACAATGATTATTTGTCATTCAAAACAAAAAACAAAGTTTTTTGTTTCCATTTATCGTTATTTAGAAAATATTTTAAAACAGTTTTCATTCAAAAAACAAACAAATATTACATATGTTTTGGAAACATTCACTCAATTTTTATCAATTTACAGTTTTCAAAAACATATATTTTTAAATAAACAAAATACTTTATAGGGTGTTTTTAGAAAAGTATAATTTAAATTGTCACATTTGCCAACACACCGGAAATATTACATAGTTGTTCTATTATTGTAAAAAATCACTAGCAGTAAAGTCCTTTGATATATTATAGAAACTCGTGCCCATGCCTCTTCAGATTGTAAAACAAAGTTGTATGAAAAGTCCACATATTTTGTACATTTATTATTTATGTCAAATGTCATTTAGGCTAACGATGCTGTATGTTACTACTACTAACAACAAAATGTTTTGTATAAATCATGGCATACTGCTCAGAGTATAATAGTCCAAATAATACATACATACATATTATATATATATATTACAAAGCCCTTTTGCTTTAAGAATAAGTATGGGGCAATAAGACAACAATTACAACAAAACAACAACAACAATAACAAAGTCTCGTTGGCATTAAATATTCTCAAATCGAAGATTGCGCTTTCTTTCGGCTTTCACTCAATCTTGTCATCTGGTAACTTTGCCATCCAGAAACGTTGTTGTTTGCCGGAATGGCGTCATCTTTTATTGTTTCCACAGCAGTATAAATTTTTACAAAGGCCAGGTTACCAACCTTGCGTTCAAACCCTCCTCCTTTATCCAGGCTTGGGACTGGCTAGATTGAATCATTTCTAATCCAAACTAGGCGGAGTTACATATATATATAATTGGATTGATAAGTAGTCCAATTATAACGAACGTTTGTGTACATTATCATTCCGTTGAAACAAAACACCGAGTTAATTTTGATGATTGCTTTAAAGCGCTGATAACTGCTCAAGATCTAATATGTTTACATTCACACATGAAAACCCATTTTGTGTGCACAAAATCAATTTGCTGATGATTCCAAACGCAAAGATGAACCAGCTGGTTAGTGCTTCTGGTTGACTTAAAATCCTAGTGAATTTATTATTCAAGTGAATCTGACAATTCTGAAAAAAAAACAAATAATCCTTTAAAACAATCCATTGATAAATTTGTAACTTCATTAAATTTAGCATGGACTTAACAAAAGTATGTTACGTATGTGAAGATATTAATGTTAAGTTAATACATCATATAATTTTATGTGTATATATATATATATATATATATATATATATATATATATATACTGATTCTTTATATTTTTGTGACTGAAGAGAATATACGTTATGAATTCATTTCACAGTTTACATCTTTTATTTTTATTTGAGATATATATATATATATATATATATATATACAGTAGATAAACAAGATGCTGTCAAAATCAATACAGTATAATTCCAAATAAAAATATAAGAAGACGTAAATTGTGAGATGAATTCATTTCGTATATTCTCGTCAGTCACAAACATATAACATTTTAGTATATATATACAAAAATAAAAATTAATATAACTCAAACATTTACACACAATCATTACGACCAAGCTAAGTTTAATGTAGTGATGAACTGTTTTTGTGCACACAAAGCAGGTTTCAATGTGTGAATATAAACAGATTCGAGAATTTTCAACATATTCGAAGCTGGAGAAGTAATTAGCACTTTAAAACAATTTTTAAAGTTGATTTGATGTTTGGTTTGTAGTAAGTGACGTAATATGGATGATGTAGACAAGTGTTCATTTGCGTTTGACCTCTTATTGATCCAATTAGGAATGTGTTCTTTAGCCCGATTAGATAAGCGACGCATTGTCCGACCAATGTATTTGTCACCGCAACTGCAAGTGAACTGGTAAATGCAATGTAAGGCGAAAAATGTGTCTTTAGCCGTTTTAATGTTGGGCAAAGGGAGACCTTTAGTGATAAACAGCATTGTTAGTTGAATCGATGAATAGGTCCTTTTTATGGCTGTTTTAAGACAAATTTTGAGGAGGTTTATAATGTCATCTCCTTCAAATGGTAGCCTTAGGTAAGCCGGCTTCTTTTCATCATCGTTTAAAACCGGATTTTTGTATTGTTCGGCATGGTATTCGATGAATTTTGGTGGATATCCATTATTGATTAACAGTTGTTTAATGATATTACTTTCATCATCTATTGTGTCATTAGAACAAATTTTCTGTGCACAGTTGAACAGTGTTTTGGCAAGTGCACGTTTGTGTTGAACTGGTTGAAAGCTTGTATAGTGTAAATATTGGCCAGTTCCAGTAGGCTTGTGGTAAACTCTACGTTAAAGCGATCCGTTACTTCTCCGTAAAATTAAAACGTCTAAAAAGTTGATTGTATTATTTTCTTCAACTTCATGCTTTGTGTTTATGTTGGGATGAGTTTTGTTTAAATTTTAAAGCAGTTCATTAAGGTCTGTTTGTTGTGAGCTACTACAAATATATCATCCACGTATCGTTTATATATGGCCATTTTTTCTATTAATGTTTTGATCTGATGTTCGATTTTTGATAGGAAGATATTTGCCAATGCGGGTCCTAATGGACTGCCCAGTATAATTCATTCAATTTTGTGACCCTATTTACTTATATGAAACACACCTAAGTTGTACTAAAACATTCTTTAAACATTATCTTAACAGTATAAATAAAATATTTTCTAAATACTTAGATTTTATACCAATATTATTATAAAATTCTAGTGTAGGTTGTAAACAAAAATATTGACATTAAGTGTTACATTGAGAAACAAACAAATTAGTTGCTTAAAAATAATTTATATTATAAAATATGTTGTTTTATTAATCAATATAAGATTTAATTTTGCATTATATAATTACTTTTTGTTTTAATTTCTCAAACTATTTACATTATCTTTTGAAATGATTTAAAAAAATTACAATTACATTGAGGATTGTGTTATCTGGAGGCATGTGTATAAATACAACGTTCATTTAATATATATATATATATATATATATATATATATATATATATATATATATATATATATATATATATATATATATAATTACATTACAAGGAGCTAAAATGGGAGCTGTCAAAATTAATACATTGAAATTGATTGACGTTCCTAACATCACTTAAGCATATTAGGCACATCGACATTGCACTAAAATAAGCATTAAACATTACATTAGCAATACCAATATTCAAAACACTAAATATATTTCCTTTTTACAAATAGCATTATCAAATTTTCGCTTAGACCAAAAACCCAAAATTTACACATTTCGACAACATGAAAAAACTACTACGTTATTTGCTTAAAAATAAATTATATTATAAAATATGTATATATATACAAAGCAGACATCACCAATTGTCCAAAATTAATAATTCAGGGGATAACCATGCTTTTTGATAACTTCCTTTAACCGTTTTGGATAAGAATCGACCAAATTATTAATAAAATCTTGTGGAACTTGATTTTTCAAAACATAATCGATTTTTTCTTGGAGCGTGCCTTGATTTTCTCTTTGATTAACCTCTCGTTTAAGATAACTAAAAAAGTTTTCAATTACATTGAGGTCCGGGCTATATGGAGACAATTAAACAAAGCTCAGCTTTTTGCTATTTAAAGAATCCTTAGTCTAAACAACAAAAAAATGCGTTAATTTTTAGATTATGATAAAAACCTAGTTATCTTTTTCGACATATGCACCGGAGCATTATCTTGAACAACCACCAAATGCCCTGAAGCCTTTTGTTGTAGTTCAGACTTAAAAAATTCTTTGAAAATAGCTACAAATGCTGAGCTGTTTAAATGACTACTTGTTTCGCTCCATTTTGGTAGTTGCCCGTACTTAATTCTAAAATATCCATGAAGACATAATGGATGTACAGCCTTTTTAACAATGCAATTGTTGTCTTGAGAAAAATCGGGACCACAGATGACCGTGGACTGCATTGCCCATGGTTCATATTTCAAAGCACACTCGTATGTAAAAAACATCGATCTCCAAAAACATAATGGACGGTTTTTATATGTTTTGGCACATTCCACGCGTTTTCTTCTATGTTCTGCAGTTAAGGGAACCTTTTTTAGCGTCTTCCTTAACTGCAGATTGGCCGATTTCATCCGATTACGGATAAGTAAATATAAAAAATTGGGCAATTTTTCTTTTTGTATTTATTGGATAGGCTTTATTCTGTTTCTTTTTAATTTGGTGATAATAAAAGTATCATCTCGTTTACTCGTTAATGGTGCAGGTCTTGTTCCTGCTGTCCTTGGACGTGTATAATCCTTTAACACACAGTATACAGTTCTTGCACTTATATAAAATAAATCCGCTATTTGTTCAACAATCAAACCCATATTATAATTTTTTTTTATTTGTTCGTAATTTATAACACTTAAAAAATAGCTTCCAGTATTTAAACTCATTGTCCAAGGTCAAAAGTTCAAATTAAAATGTTGGATAGGTTAATAAAACAAAAATGAGAGGTCAAGTAATTAAAAATATTCTTTGATCTTTTTACACCATAATTAATGTTAAATTTCTATACATACAAAATTTGAAAACTGATCAATTTTCTTTATATATAGTGTATGCAGTGACGTGTACTGGGTTATGTAAACACTTATAAAATTATGTAAAAATTTTTTTTGAAATTTGTGTTGCGTAATCGTTTTATGTTATTAACTTAATATGTATAAAATTTTTAAGTGTAACTATTACCATTAACCCACTTGAATGCCATTTATCTAAAAATTCCAAGACACTTAGGCATTTATAATTATAAAAAAGTTAAAAAACAATTGACTTTAAGTATTGATAGACCATATTATTTTAGCATAATTACTTTGTTGAAAAAAATATAGCTTTCAAGTTAAAACAGTAAAAATTTTAAACTAAGAGTTTACTGACAAGTACCATTTTGGACCCTGTAAGCTTTGATATCTCACTAGAGACACATTTTCACTATCAATAAAAATAAATAAATAACAACAATATATATGTATGTATAATTTGTTTATTAATTTTTACTTATTAAAAATATGTTTAAAATTATTAAAAAAATTGATTTTTTGTAGGAAAAGAAGATTAATAAGTACTATTAGCAACTATTAAATTTAATCGCCTTAATTAAATTCGCATTTATCTTTTAAGTATTAGTTGGTGTACAATTACGTATTTAAATAACAATCTAATTATGTCAAGAATATTTAAAATTAACATGGGGTCATTGTTAGAATTTCTAGTTATTCTATTAAAATTTAAATCCTAAAAAAATTAAAATCAACTGCATTTAAACTAGTTAGTTTTATTGGAAAATAAAACAGCATTTGATTGTCTTGAAAAAATTGAACAGATTAACCTCAATAAATTTTCTTTTTAAAAATATTTTTAAAAATGTTTAGGGCAGTGTATATTTAACCATTAATTTCTATAATTAATTGATTTAAGCATAGGTTAATTGAAAATTTTTTAAATTATTTTTTAAATTATTGTTAAAAAAACAAAATGATATCATCTCATTAAACTACGGAAGGAAGTGAAAGCATAATTCCGATATGGGTGTTTTGCGAAATCCGAATATAATTTCAATCTTTGATATACACAATTTTTAAAGCCGAAAATTTAATGTACAATTTTCAAAGTAAAAAGATTTTAAATTAATAAAAAAAATAAATATGTAAGTATTGATATTAATGCAATAACCCGGAAATTGGACAATGATATAGTTACGGAACTTATTGGGAAGACTACGGACAACGGTAACTAGGTAGGCAGAAATGTTGAAAAAAGGAGGGAAAAAGAGTAAGAGTTGAAGCACTTAGTGTTAAAACGATATGTACAGTTGACAAAGTTATAATAGGCAAACTAAAATAATTTACTAGAAATTATACATTAGTATAAAACAATGTTTAAATAGAAAGCAATTATCTGTTACCCATTAGAGATAAAAAAAACCTTAAATAACATTTAAAAAAATACAAATGTTACAAAGTATTTTGAAATAAATTAACATTGTCACAAAGTGTAACATTGTTTAAAAACTCTTTTTCAAAAAATTAATTATTAAAAATAATAAAATAAGAATAAAAAATAATAAAAATTAGCAATTTGGACTCTGTAAAAATTTATATTGCTAAAGAAACAACACAAAAGGATTTTATTTCCATAAAACTATGGTAAAAAATAAAAACAGCATGATTTTGATGGCGGAATTTGGCCAAATATTTAATACAACACATGGGTTCGAATCCCATCGCCAGCACTAAAATACGGGACCACGTTCGACTTTGCGCAAATGTCCCCACTGCTGAAAAATGCGTTTCTTATGAAACATTTAAAGTAATAAACATAAAATAAAAATTTATATATATATATATATATATATATATAATTATACAAAACCCTTTTACTTTAAGAATAAGCATGGGGCAATAAAACAACAATTACAGCAAAACAACAACAATAATAAAGTCTCGTTGGCATTAAATATTCTGCAAATCGAAGATTGCGCTTTTTTTCGGCTTTTACTCAACTTTGTCATCTGGTAACTTTGCCATCCAGAAACGTTGTTGTTTGCCGAAATGGCGTCATCTTTTATTGTTTCCGCAGCAGTATAAATTTTTACAAAGGCCAGGTTGCCAACCTTGAGCTCAAACCCTCCTCCTTTATTCAGGCTTGGGACTGGCTAGATTAAATTATTTCTAATCCAAACTAGGCGGAGTTTATATATATATATATATATATATAATAGAAAACATTGTTTGTACTGCATTTTATGTTCTATTCTCGCTAGAATAGACGGACTGGTATCCGATTGCCAGTATGGTCTAGCTCAAACTTGGGTGGGGATGAGTTTTAAACTTCCATCACCGGCCCACTCAATGCGGACCCCCGTTTGGCTTAGCGCAATTGTCCCGTAAAATATTTCAAGCAGTAAAAATAGGATTAGACAAAAGTGTGTACTTATAAATTATTCAAACAATACAAACCATTTTATAAAATATACCTTTTTTACTACTTTATGACACGTTTTGATGCTGAAAAATAATTATCCAAAGGTAAAATGGTAAATAATTAAAACTAATCATGGTTGATATATTTCTTTTAAATATGCACGTTTGTTAATTAATAATAATTGTTTCTTTGTATAAAAATTTTGAATTAAATTTAAACAGTTGCATAATAAATTATACGTGAGTTTTATTTGTTTTTGACATAATACATTTTTTGACCCAATAAACGGAAGCTTTCAATTGTTTCTAACTATACAATAAGTACGATAATATTGCACAATGTTTTATATTATACTAATTTATTATTATTATTATTATTATTATTATTATTATTATAGGAAAAAAACGTTTTTATTAGAAGAAAAACGCTCAAAATATCCCGTAAATCAGTCATCAATTTCCATAAAATTGAATAATTTTTATTAAAAAAATATTGCAAAATGTTTATGCTCATTATTTTATTGCTAAAATAAATAACTGTGCTCCTGGTTGACTGAAACCAAGTGGATTTATCATTCAGGTGAATCTGACAATTTTGAAATAAATTTATAAATCTTATGTCAAAATTTGACTAAAGTGTTTCAACATTCTGTACGATTAAAAAATACAAATAATTTATCTTTAGAGTTATTATTATTATTATTATTATTATTATTATTATTATTATTATTATTATTATTATTATTATTAGTATTATTATTATTAGTATTATTATTACTATTATTATTATTATTATTAGTAGTAGTAGTAGTAGTAGTATTAGTATTATTATTATTACTTATTATATTATATATTATACAAGACCCTTTTACTTTAAAAAAAAGCATGGGGCAATAAGACAACAATTACAGCAAAACAGCAATAAAGACTCGTTGGCATTGAAGATTCTGCAAATTGAAGATTGATCTTCCTTTCGGCTTTTACTCAACGCTGTCATCTGTGTAAGTCAGTCATGCAGATACGTGCAATCACATCTTTGCCGTTGTTTGCCGGAATGGCGTCCTCTTAATTGATTCCTTAGCAGAATAAATTTGTTATAGAGACCAGGTTGCTAACTTTGCGCTTTCAAACCCTCCTTGTTTATCCAGACTTGGGACTGGCTAGATTAAATCATTTCTGATCTAAAGTAAGCGAAGTATTATTATTATTACTATTATTACTACTACTATTATTATTACTACTATTATTATTATTATTACTATTAATATTTTTTTATATTATTATTACTACTATTAATATTACTATTATTACTATTACTATTATTATTATTAGTAGTAGTAGTTATATTATTGCTGTTATTATTGGTATTTTTGTTGCTATTATTATTACTATTATTAATATTGTTGCTATTATTATTGCTATTATTAGTATTACGATTATTGTTATTATTACCTTTATTATTGTTATTATTATTTCTATTCATATTATTGTTATTATTATCACTATTATTACTGTTATTGTTATTATTATCATTATTATTAATACCATTATTATTACTATTACTATTATAATTATGATTACTTTATTTATAATTCAGTTTTTTTCGTATTTTGCTAACCCTGTCATCAAAATTGTGTTTGTATTTCTATATGCTAATTTAAGTACAGTATTTTCCTATTGTTGGTTCTTTTGACAGTATCTTTTAAAGAAGCCCGTTTGAATCCTGTTTCTTTTTCAAACCGGATTGAAGAACAGTCAAGTTATAGTTATTGTTAATGTTGTAAATTACATTTTAATTTAATTTATTCAATGCATATTAAAAATTTATCCAAACTTTATTTCTGTACGCACATCTTTCAAATTTCAAATTTATTTTTAGCATTACAAAACAAATTGAAAAAAATGTTTTAGAAGAGTTATTTTTTGGATGCGATTGTATGTCTAACTAAACATGCAGGACAAGTTCAATACTTGTCACCATTTTAAAAAACGTTTTTTGACAGATTGTAATACATAATGACATAACATTTTACATATATCAAAAAATGATAAAAATGAATAAAAAAGAGTTATGAAAATAATTAATATATTAAGTTAAATAATCTATTGTAAACTTTTTTGAATTACATGCAATAATAAAACATTTAAAATGTACTTTTACTATTTAAGATTTTGGTTGAGAAATTTAAATTGTGAAAATTACGAAAAAATTATTATTAATTAACTTAAAAATTTGAAAGAAAACGAATATAAAAACAAGAATGTTGTAGGGTAAAGCACATTTATTTAATACGCAACTTGTAATTTTAAAATTAAAAATTTAATTAATTAATTAATTAATTTAATGGTAAACTAATACAAGAATGGTTATAATTTTTTTATTCGCACAAAGACTAACGTTTGTTTGTTTGTTCAAAACCAAAATGGACACTAAATGCCAGTTCTCATTTTGCCTTGCTAAAATGACCACTTGCAAAAAACATGTAATGTAAATAGTAATAATAATAATATAATAATAATAATAATAATAGTGGTAATAATATTATTAATTATTATTATTATAGTAATAATAATAATAATATGCCATTCCTTCAGCTTCATACAGAAGTAAAATATGGAGGCTGACATATAGAATGTTTTCATCGCTAATATTTTGAACGCATTTTGAACATTATTCGGCTCAATTCAAACTTTAAACTGTGAAATTGTAAAAAGAGCTGACTTGTGTTCACTACGCAACATTACAAGTCAAAAATTGCTTAATTGCATTCTACGTTTGGCGTCGCAGCATAAACGGTTTCGGAATAAAAAATTTGAAAAATTCTGAACGCACGTTTGGTAGATAGCAAAATGTTTGGCTAACAAGCATTTGGAAAGGAGTAAATAGAGATTTTGATACTTTTAAAATAGCATGGGAAATTGAGCCTACTCGTGTTGAATAATATTTTTTACAAGTTATTCAAAACAATAACATGTTAAAATATGCAATCCTTACTGTAATTCATTGTTTGTTTTTAATGTAACAATATTTTTAAATAAATATTTATATATATATATATATATATATACAATATACTTCCATTAAACTAATCAAGGTAATCAAGGTTCTCAAGACAGCCATTTATTTAAAAAAATGTAACATAATTTGTAATCATATTTGAGACAATAATTTTTTTTGGTTCATTATTATTCATAACTTTGTAGCTTCATTTACATAACTTTAAGACCAATTACCCCTTGTTTCAAAAAATTAAACGATAGTATTATATTAAAATTTATCGATTTTTTGCCAAAAAGAAAAAAAACGAGCGCACATCATATTGGATATGTACAAGTAAATTACTCAAGTTGATTAAAATCTTGATTTTTTTCCTACTTTTTAAGCAGTATGGATATTTATGCAAATTATAGAAAAAGTGTTTTCAATATACACTATAATGTATTGTATAAAACATTTAAATATTGTATAACAAAAACAAGTGGTTAAGTTTAAAAAATTAAGAATAAAATAAAATGTAAAAAAATACAAAATTGGTAATAAATATGAAAATCTAATTTTTGCGTTCGATTCGGTGTTGTTTGCCATAAAGGACCTTGTTGATTGGATAGCTCATGTTTGGTAGATTGAAGGACGTTTTGATCACGTGATAATGTGGTATATTGATTTTGTGTTGATGTTGGAAAAATGTTGGTGTTTGACAAATCTGAAAACCAATTGGAAAGGAAGTTGAATAGTTAGAAATTTAGCCTAAATGATAATAATAATAATAATAATAATAATAATAATAATAATAATAATAATAATAGTAGCAGTAGTACTATTAGAAATAATAATAGTAATAATAGTAACAATAGTACATATATATATACAGATAGTGACAAAAGTGAATCCATTGTTGACCTACTATGATATTGAAATATATGTAGCACTTGTTACTTATCTTAGACATATCTAACGCTTGTTAATAAGTACCTTAGATAACACTTTACTAATATATATACATTTAATATTATTTGCAAAAAAATTCTTAATATAATACACAATAACATTCGTTTTAGCAATAAAGCACAATACCACCATTATGAAAACTTAAAAACAAACACAGATAATTGGTTTTAAAAAATAGTTTTATCTACTAAAATACATAAATATACAAAATAAAGGTAACAAACTTAATAATGTCAATAATTTAAGTGATATCCACGCTTTTGTTCAACTTCTGCAAGCCGCTTGGGGTAGGAATCTATCAACATACCAATATAATCCTTCGAAATGCAATTTTTTACAACATGGTTAATTTTCGCTTCCAATGATACGTCAGTTTCCATGCGGTTAACCTCACGTTTTAAAATACTAAAAAGGTTTTCAATTACATTGAGGTCTGGACTGTATGGAGGAAGTTGAATAAAAGTAAGCTTTTTGCTTTTCAAAGCTTTTGTGGTCTAAATAAAGAAAAAGTATAGTAAATTGTAAGTTATGTTAAAATACACATTACCACTTTTGAAGTATGCACAGGAGCATTGTCTTGGATGATTGTTAAGTGTCCTGTAGCATTTCTGGACAGCTCACTATGAAACAATTGTTTGAATATTTGTACAAATTCAGCGCTGTTTAAATTGCCACTAGTACGCATCCATTTTGGAGACTGATTGTACTTAATTGCAAAATATCCTTTGACACATGAAGGATGTGCAACTTTTATAGCAGTACAAGTGTGGTTGAGTGGAAAATTTGGACTATAAATAACCTTTGAATGTTCAGTCCATGGTTCGTAGGATAGGGCACACTCATCTGTGAAGTATATTGATCTCCAAAATGACGATGGATGATGTTTGTACTTTTTAGCAAACTCCACTCGTTGTAATCTATGGGCACGACTAAGTGGAGGTTTCTTAACAGCCGCTTTAAGAATGAAGCCTTCAGATTTCATCCTCCTTCTTACAATTGAATATGAAAATTCTTCTAAATATTGATTTTTTATTTGTTTAACGTTCATTGTTCTGTGTTTTTTAAGCTGCATGGTTATAAACTGATCATCTTGTTTGCTTGTTGAACGTGTTCTACCAACTGTGGGTGATCTGGGGCTTGTTTTATTGTTCAAAATATTGTACACAGTTGAAACATCTATTTTCATGCATTCGGCAATTGTTTTCACTTTTGTGCCCTTTTTGTAAAAACTTTGACCTAATTCATAATCATGCGTAGACAAATAACGATGCTGAGCTGTTTTAACCATAATTATTAAGTGAGCGGAAATAAGAAACCTTTTTATCAAAATTCCAAATTTTGAAACGGAAAATAAAAAACGACCTTGTGCTTAAATTATTAAAAATAATTTAATAATTTTTGGAAAAAAAATTGTTTTAAAATTCTTTGTATTAAAATATTTTTAAAATAAATTATTTATTGACTATTTAAAAATACAGTGCAATTTTGTAAATATATGTATGAGCAGTTATTTTATTTTAGAAATAATTATTTTTTTAAATAAAAGGAATATAAAATTAAAATTTTTTTTTTAATAATTATTTTCGTAAATAAATTACATATTTTTATATTTAATAAATTTTAACTAGAAAAAGTTAAAGTTTGGGAATTGGATTACCGGCGTATATATCAAGGTTATATATTTATTAAAAAATGTAGCGCATCAATAATATATTTATAATGTGTAAAAAAATTCGTTATTTTAAAAATATACATTAATTTATTTTATAAACAAAAATATTAAAAAAAAAAAAAAATTGAATGAAATATGTTGCCTACTGTATATATATATATATATATATATATATATATATAACAAAGAATATGGTTGAAAGCTGTACATATTGATCTTCTTTACTTTTCAATAAAGATTAAAACCGGTTGTTGTCAAATTTAGATAAAGAATACTCCTAAATTATACAAGAAAAATTTACAATAATACAACATAAATCGCAGATTAAAATACAATGCACAAAACTAATTAAACATAATTTCTTCAAATTGTATAATACACAATAATTACACTTAAATTTATTTTAAACTATTTAATAAAACCAAAAACAATTAACAAAACAATATAAAAAAGCAAAAAGTTGAATAACAACAGAAATAATTAATACTACTACTATTGCTACTACTACTACTACTACTACTACTACTACTACTAATAATAATAATAATAATAATAATAATAATAATAATAATAATAATAATAACAATAATGATAACAATAATAATAATAATAATAATAATAATAATAATAATAATAATAATAATAATAATAATAGTAATAATAACAATAATAGTAGTAATAACAATAATAATAATAATAATAATAATTATTATTATTATAACAATAATAGTAATAATAATAATAATATTAATAATAATAATACTAATAAAAATAATAATAGTAACAATAATTGTAATAATAATAGTAATAATAATAATAATTGTAATAATAATAATAATAATAATAATAACAATAATAATAATGATAATTATAACAATAATGGTAACAATAATGTTAATAATAATAGTAATAATAATGATACCAATAATAATAATAATAATAACAATGATAATAATAATAGTAATAATAATAATACTAATAATAATAATAATAACAATAATAACAATAGTAATAATTATAGTAACAATAATAATAATAATAAAATTATTATTAATAATATTAATAAGATAATAATAATAATAATGATAATATTAACAACACCCATTATCTAAACTACTTTTCATCTGTTGAGAAATGTACTCCATTTGCAATCAATACCAATTAAGATTAGAAAAAATAAGTTGTTAACCAAAAAAAGATTCATAATTAACCAAAAGATTGATGGATTACATAATGAAATTGGTTAATTGTAAAACGTTGTATTGACAAGTGGCATAAATTATTAATACGATAATAATAATAATAATAATAATAATAATAATAATATTAATAGTAATAGCAATAATAATAATAATAATAATAATAATAATAATAATAATAAAAGAACGATTAATTACTATATTTGTAAAATAATGCATAACAAACCAATAATTTTAATATCTATTAGTCCGTATGAAATTTTCAAATTTGGAATAGTAGCATTTTGAATGTCCCAATCTTGCATTGTTCTATTTTGTCCTACATTGGTCCTAACAATTGATCGATCCACTGTCGATTTGGTTAATGTGTCGAGTGACATGGCAGTCGTGGTATTTTCTAGACAAATCCAGGGCCCCGCGTCTTTTTTCGTTGTCCATCGAATTGTCAACCGACTTTCCAAGACGTTTGAAGCAAGCCACTTTTGATTTATTTGAATGTTGCGAAAATTGGCATAGCCCGGCCGACATCGGTTGCCTGCGTGAAACCATTCCAAGGTCAAGTGTCGGGTTGGGTTGTGAACATATGTAGCCAAGCATTTGAGTTCCAACGGTTGGCCGTGATATACAATTTTGGGACCTGTTATTTTAATAGCTAAATGGAAATATTGAATAAATAGTGATAATTGGATAACAAAATGCATTATGATAAACATTAGTCCTATATACTATAATATTCCATTCCTATTGGAATAGTTTAAAGCCTGATGACACAGTTTTTGAAGCTGCAGGAGTAGATACAAGTAAGCGTCGATTTGAGCCGTTAATGTCAATTGTTTGTTTACTTAATACAATGTTTTGTATCAAAGCCAACATATATAAACTTAATTTTATCATATTTGTATTTCTCAAAATCGAACTAACCTTTTTTTTAAACACACATTTTTAACAAACTCTACTTCTTTACTTTTTTTTCTTTTAAACCTTTTTACTCTGCAACGAGACTGTTCCTTGCAATTGTAAATTAAATTTTTGACTTTAAATATCACATTTTGCCAAAGCCCGTTATCAGAATTATGCTGTTGTAACTTTTTTTCCCGTAATTAAACGAAATAATTTTCTTTTGCTGCTTTCATTTACAAAGGCCAGGTTGCCAATCTTGTACTCAGACTTTTTTAACCGTACTTGCGATCAGCTTCAATAGAATTAATCATAAGTTAGTGCAAAAAACTAGATATGTCTGTTAAATGTATATTTATTTTAATTTTAGCTACTTGAATGTTCTACCGTAGACATGTTTTGACATGCAGACATTTTAATTAAACTAATATTTACCCAGTTTTGAGTGTACCGCTTGAACAACTCTACTTATTATGGCATTTTGACCTGCGCAAAAAGAAAATTAGGGTTAGCAACACAATTTCTATTAATAAACAACAAGATGGCACCATTTCATGTTAACTACGGGCATGAAGTGAATGTAGTATAATTCCGATAACAGGGTTTGGCGAAATTCAAATAAAAGTTCAATTTTTGAAATGCACGATCTTTATAGCCAAAAATGTAATGCGCCGTTTTATGCTCTTTAAAAGCAAGATGTTTTGAAATACATATTAATAACAATTATTATAAAAAGTTTCCGTTTTTTTAAATGGGAACAAATTTTTGATAATTAATAGATCAACTATAAAATAATTTTGTTGTTTTATTATTATTTTTATTTATTTTTAAAATATTTTACAGGAAACAGCTTTCGGCTAAGCCGAATGCAGTCTGACATTTAGCCAAGACGACTCAGATACAACTCGAGCGCGATACCGCCAGGCCACACCGGTTTATTATAAAAAATATAATTATATTTATAAAAAAAACAGACAACGTACATTTTTTTTCAATTAATTTTGCCTTTAATGGACTGAGACTTGGAGGTGGATCTTTGATTAAGCTATCGTTGGCTGTTTTCAAAAAACAAATTTAAAAATACGTTATTTATTTTATTTATTATTTAAAAAACAACAACAACATTTTTTACTGCTTAAAACGTTTTATGAGAAACATTTTTTAACAAGCGGACACTTTAGCAAAGCCGAATGTGGATTCCCATTTAGTATCGGTACACTAACCTGAACACTTCCCCATTTATTGCAAACCAAATCGATTTTAAAAATTGGTTCAAAGTGTCAATTGCTTTTC
The DNA here is from genome assembly GCA_025895645.1 of Cardicola forsteri. Lineage (NCBI taxonomy): Eukaryota > Metazoa > Platyhelminthes > Trematoda > Strigeidida > Aporocotylidae > Cardicola > Cardicola forsteri. Next base: position 392,901 of record JAKXYG010001306.1, on the reverse strand, counting down.
AATCTTCGAACATGTTTGTAACTGTTTGTAACTGTCGAGAATATACGAAATGAATTCATTTCACAGTTTACATCTTCTATTATTTTTGTTTGGAAATACTACTTCACCATATTTTGTTGTCGCATGCTTTTTTTTGGGGGAATAAAAGGTTTCTGAACAAATGAATGAATTATTCTTAATATATTTTGCTAAAGTATCAGTCAAATGTGTCTAAGATAAGGAACAATTGTAATGCGTTAATTTAAAATTTGCTTTAGTTATCTGCTTGAGATTATGAAAAAGACAATCTCAAGTATTTTGACAACATTTTAATTTAAAAATTAAATTATTTCAAATTTACATTAATTATAAAAAACGGATTATTTAAAAAAGTTGGCATTAATTATATTGTAGCTAGCGAGATAAATATTTTAATTTTACTTGATGCATTAGGTATTGTTAGAAAAATATTGGTTTTAAAAAATAATTTGCATTACAAACGTTGAAAATAAAAATTTAATGTTGCAACCTTCCTATAAATTAATGTAAACATAAATATTTTGCTAGTTATCTATACTTTTAACCTGTTTTGTTAACATAAAAACAGTTCATCTCTACATTGAACTTAGCTTGGTCGTAATGTTTTTGTTTGTGTATGCTTGATTTTACTAACTTAAATGTCATCTGTACCCCCTTTTTGTATATATATACTAAAATGTTATATGGTTATGACTGACAAAAATATACGAAATAAATTTATTTCACAGTTTACGCCTTGTCATATTTTTATAAAGGGAATCCAATGCTTTAATATATATATGTATATATATATATATATATATCAGCTGGTTTGTTCTAATGTTTGTAATATTTAGCAATAATTATTGTCATTAATTAAAAAATGTTCGATTTATATAATGAATTATTTAGTTTCAAAAATATCAGCTCAATTTATTTCCCCAATGCATTACAAAATTTTTATATACCGTATATAAACGAGCTTGTGTTAAAATCGATAAAGTATGAATAATTCGCTTGACGTACCGCTGCTTAATTGTATTAAGCACATTTATGTTTTACTAAAACATTTAAAAATATTATTCTAGTAGTATTGATAAAAATTTAATTAAATCAAGTCATTTTTCGCCAACATCATTATTATCAAATTGGTAATTTAAACCAAAAACGAAAATTTTGATATTTTTTAATGTGAAAAATTAGAACAAAAAACAGGCGAATTAATTGCTTTAGAAATAAATTTTATTATAATTTATGTATTATACATGTATAAAAATAGATAATAGAAGGTATACATTTGTAAATACAATAATTTAGGAATTATAATTAAATTAATGTTATAATTTGCAAATTATAGACTAGAAGATTGTTATAATTGACTTTTCAATGATCTAAAGCATTGCGTTAAGCATTCAATTATAAAATTGAATGTTTGAACAAATGTAATGCTAACTTAAAGGATTGCAAGTTTACTATAGTTCGAAAAATGTTTGTACTTAATTTCACAAAATTATTTTAAAAAAAATAGTGATATATATATAACTAATAATAATAATAATAACTTAATAACTTAATAACACAATTTAATTTATGTTTTTCCGCCTGGAGAAAATCAGAAATAAAAGAATTTGGTCAGTCATGAGTTTGGATACAGGAGAAAGGTTTAAGTGCTAAATCAGCACCTCGGCCTTAGTAAAATATCTATATTTTTACAAAAAAAAGCAATAAGAATAGGTTGCTCCACCCAACAGCGGTAAAGAAATAATTGGCCCACACAGATGACAGTTTTGAATAAAAGCCAAAAGGATGCTCAATTTATTGATTAGACGAAAAAGGTTAGTTGATCAAAAAACTTTGTTATTTTCCTACCTACAGTTGGTAAGTCGAACGGCTTTTTTTGTGATGGCTAAGACAAGGTTGGGGATAAACTGTATAGAACGCGACGAAAAATCATTCGGCAACATCTAATTGAAGTAAATGTCCCACGGGATATTAAACAAAAATGTTGGCAATATGTTCGAACACATGGAATTATTTTGTTGCCATGTTTATTTTTAAATTATGGGACTTTGTTGTTGTTATTGCTGTTATCTTGCTGCACCATGATTATTGTAATACTAATACTAGTATTACCAACAATAATTTCAATTTTACAAACGTACAGACAAATATGTAATAATCATAATTCTTTGGTATATCTATTGATACATTATTCGAGGATGGTTGATCATTGTTCATTAGTTGATGATAATGTTGATAATATGCAACATTTTGTTCTTGATTGACAGCTGAAACTTTGCACGTATACACGCCCGTGTCCAGAGGATCGGCATCGAAAATTTTTAGACGCCATTTGTTAGGCGGCTTGAAACTGACATGTATTCGATCGTCGGGTACAAAACGGTGTATTCCAATGGTAAGTGGATATTCCAAACCCACTTTGTTCCACATAACCTTCAAATAATGTTAAAGTTTTATACAACGTTTATTTATTTAAAATTTTTTAACCGGATTTATTGATTTTTTTAAAAGTAGTTTAAGTTAGAGTAGAGTTAAGGTAAAATTAATTTATTTAATTTATTACTTTATTTAATAAATAATAATAATAATTGTTGCTGCTTGAATGTTTTACAATACATATTTTCTCGCAAGTGGCACTTAGACCAGAGGTTCGAGTCCAGTCTTGTACCACTAAAAAATCTTAGCTTTTAAACAAGTTTTTTTTAAATATTCCGATTTGCACTTTTTTTAATAATATAAGAAATAGTTCTGTCATTTTGTAATTTTAATATATATTTTTTTGATAAGTCTAAAGCTTAAATGTTTTACACGCAATACTAGGCTCAAGTTTTTGTTAATCAATGTTGGCAATAAAATTGAATAATCAGCTTGTCCACTTAAAAAGTTTGCTAATTTTACCATTTTTGTATTTAATGTTTTCAACAATAATTATTCATTACTATTCTGCATAAAAAATTGAAATACTTGGAAGTTATAATTTTATTGACAACTTATGTAAATACAATTTTTAGTATTTGTAGAGATAACATAATTCTATTAAGTATATTAAGTAACACATGCAATCTCATTATGTTAACTTTTATCTGTTGTATGTATTTTCCTTCTTTTTGTACAATAAATAATGAGAATTCGCTTTGACAGATTTATGTTATTATTATTATTATTATTATTATTATTATTATTATTATTATTATTATTATTATTATTGTTATTATTATTATTATTATTATTATTATTATTATTATTATTATTATTATTATTATTATTATTATTATTATTATTATTATTATTATTATAACTCCGCCTATTTTGGATTAGAAATGATTCAATCTAGTCAGTCCCAAGCCTAGATAAAGAAGGAGGGTTTGAGCGCGCAAGGTTATCAACCTGGTTTCTGTAAAACATTTATACTGCTACGGAAACAATCAAGAGGATGCTATTCCGGAAAACAACGGCAAAGAAGTGATCGCACGTATCTGGATGACAGAGTTAGGCAGATGACAGGGTTGAGTAAAGCCGAATAGAAGCTCAATCTTCGATTTGCAGAATCTTCAATGTCAACGAGACTTTGTTGATGTTGTTGTTGTTTTACTGTAATTGTTGTCTTATTTCTGCATGCTTATTTTTAAAGCAAAATGGTTTTGTATATATATATATATATATATATATATATATATTACAATTTTATAGTAGAATTAATTTTTTTTGATGATAATAATGATAACCTTATGTCACTTGATAATTATGTAAATTGGCTAATTTGCTTAATTTTTTACTTTGTACTTTGTATTTTGTTTGATGGCACTAATTATATAGTGTGTATGTATATATGCATGCGTATATATATACTGAATATATTTCTTTTGATGTATCAAAGCTTATGTTAATAAATAACTGTTGATTAATGCCGGCGATAAAATCGAATAATCCACTTGACCAACTTAGAAATTTCGTTAATTTTGCCACTCTGGTCTGGCGGTACAGCGCTCGATTTGGATTATCGGTACTACAATGCGAGCCCACGTTTGGCTTCGCTAAAATATCCACTGCTGAAAGATGCGTTTCTCGTAAAACATTCTTTATATTAATAAATATTTTAAAAAATTACTATTCCACATTAAAAAATTAATTTATTTGAACAATTTTTTATTATTACGATAAATTCAATTTATTCATTATAGTGTTGTTTTTTAAATAAAATTTACAACTTTATTATGAAAAAATATCGTTTTGAAGTAATTTGTTGAAGTAAAATCGGTTTATCCGGGCTTAAATAAACGTGAGCGTAAAATAAGTTTCAGCAATCGTTATTGAAACGGTTTAAATTTTGGAAAATTAGATAAACAAATTTCTATTTTTAAATAATGTTGTTTCTGTTAGCTCTTCTTTTAGCTGTACCTTAAATTTATTTATTTATTTATTTACTACTTTAAATGTTCTGTGGGAAACATCTTTTAACAGTAGACATTTTAGCGAAGCCAAACGTGGCCTTGTAATTAACACCAGCAGTGGAATTCAAACACATAAAACTGATTACAATTATTGGGTTGTCATTTTGTGCATAAAATAATATTATAATTTAACTAACCAGTGATGTTTTAAATTAATCTAATCGTTAAATAATGTTTATTTTTAGTGTATTATATGTGTAATTTTTACAAGTCCGTATTTTATATTTATTACTTTGAATGTTTTACGAGAAACATTTTTTACTAGTGGAAATAGTTTAGCAAAGCCAAACGTGGGCCCGCATTTTAGTGGGCCGGTGGTGAAATTCAAGCCCATGCCCACCGAAGTCCAACTTCGCTAGACCAAGTTTCAAGCCTGCGTTTATAAAAAAAAGATAATTGAAACATGGCGCTAATGTATTTACCGTATGTAGTTAAGATGGATATTCTTGAAAAAATATCTGCATTCTAGAATGCAAAGATTTTGTTATCTAATATATGTTTTTATAAATTGGAACTAAATATAATTACATGTTTGTAATAAAATACAACAAATATTTTGTTTTAAAACAGCACTGTCTTTTTATTGTCACTATATAGATAAAATTATCTTATAATTGTGTCACGCAATATCAGTATCAATAATAATAAAAATAATAATAATAAAAAAAAAATAATAATGTAACAAACGTTTGATATTCTACAGTGAATAATACATTCAGCATATACGTAGATAAACATTTTAAGAATATTTAAAAAGCAATAAATAAGTGATAAAAGTTCAAAATTAGAATAAATGTGTAATTTTTTTACAACATAGGCATGCAAGTTATTTTAATTTCCGGGTTAACAGAGTTAACTAAAGCTTTAGAATTAGACCTGGGTAGTCATAAATCCAAGTTGCACTATTGGTATTAAATGCTTTTTTGCTTAAAATGGTTTGCCCTTTAAACAATAACCGTACAACAAACCGAATAGGATTTTGTGAACACGACACATTATCACTTCAATTCTACCAGTTCTATTTTGTAACAAATACCTATGTATATAAAGCAATAAAATTAATAAATTTCTTTTTTTCTAATTATTTGTAAGTTCTTTTATAAATTTAAAAAATGACATAAATTAATGTGAAAACTCAAATGATATTTTGTTAATCTTTTCGGTAATTAAAATATCCGAATTAAATGTACTAGTTGAAGGAATTAAAGATATAAATATTTAAATCTACAGTTATAATATATTCATACATTTATTTATCCCATTAATGTTAGGTAATGATAGAAATAATTGAACAAACGTTTCTAGTATATAAACTATAACGACAATATATGTGTCAATATATATTCATATTTAATAATTAATGAATTATTTGTTTATTAATAAAAATGTTACGTTCAAGTCTTACATTAAATTTTTTAATGCGTTTGTTCTATTTTTAGAAAACATTTATTAATAGTATTGGAATGTTTAAAAAAAGCGTTTTTTATTAAAACATTAACAAAAACAATTTGTTCCTTTTAAATGGACTAACATAAAAAAAGTCTTTTCTATTAATAAATTTAGCATTATGCTAAATTGAATATTGCGTTTTGGAAAAAAGATTAATAATGCTATTATTCTTGTTCATATAAACGTTTAATTACAATTAAATTGTATTCTACTCAAAGCTAATTAAAACGTACAACCGTTATTGTCTCTATATAATTTTATTTTGTATACAGACCGATGTAGATACGATTACAACTTACAATTTGCCTAATAACCAAGCTCTCTTTGTCTGCATCTACTACTATTATTATTATTATTATTATTATTATAGCTAGGTACGTAGTACAGATATGTACTACGCGAAAAACATAAAAGTAAGTAGACAAGTTTTAAAATATATCTTAAATCCGGTTTAAAAATTAGTAAACACGGTTACATTGTAAAAAATAAAATTCCAACAAGATAAACTGGGAAACGATGAAAGTTATTACTTGATCGACTTCCAATTATACAAGATGAAGAAAGAAAGGTAAACAGTTGTAGAAAGAAGCATTAAAATTAGTATGAAAATAGTACTTTGAAAAAATAGACCCAATAAACAAAAACAAATTGTACAAAATATTTAGAAAAACAAAAGCATATAGAACATTTGTTTTACATTAATATTTTAATAAAAATTTACTGTGTACGGTCCTGGCGGTATAAAACAGCGCAGTCTTATTGTTTCTCCAATAGTATAATCTTGGAAACGTATTGATGTTTCTGCATATTGTTTATCTTGAACGTGGTTAGCAGTTTTTGATCTGGATAAATTTTGTGTTTTATGCTTGCTATCTGTATATATATATATATATATATATATATATATATATATATATATATATATATATATATATATATATATATATATATATATATATATATATATATATATATTACTACAAAGCCTTTTTGCTATACAAAATGAGCATAGGGCAATAACATAACAATTACAGCAGAAAATAGCAACAACAACAACAAAATCTTGTAATTCAAAAAAAACATGAGATAACAAAATGTTTTTATGTATTTAAACATTCTGCCAAACGTTTTGTTTGATACCCCATGCAACATTTATTTTAATTAGATTTTTCCAAATAGTTCTTGGCCAAGTTTTCTGTGATCTACCCCAACCTTTCTTTTACCATCTTCAATCATCCATTCCAATTCCGTTCTTGCTGGTCTTTCGGGTGCGGTAAACGTACAATTTGACCAAGTAATTTTCTTTGTCTAATTGTAATGATGTCATGGAGTAGACGAGAGTCAGTTCTTCTCATGATCTCATCATTTGAAATGTGATCGGGTCAGGTAATCTTTAAAATACTTCTAATAATACTTCTTAATTGTACATATTTTAGTAATGTTATTAATCCCATCTATGGACATTTATGTGGTATATTTTCGACTCAGATTAGCATAAATCGGCGATCGAGATCACAATGTTGTAACTGGGCTATACCTTAACGAATGAGTTGAAGCATACACTTACGTTTATGTATCTAATTAGATCGTTAAACTCAGAAAAACAACCCTAACATAACATCAGGCAGTCTTGTTAATTTTTTCGAATAATGGTACCGTTAACAGAATGCTGTCTATTAGCCAAAAAACGTTTTTATTTTCTTGCAATTGTTGCATTAATACAATCATTTGAATTAATTGTTTTATAATTGGTACAAATTTAGAAATTATTATGAGGTGAAACACGTTTTATACCATAATAATAATAATAATAATTATTATTATTGCAATAAAGTTTAAAAAATTGATATACATTAAAACTAATTTACTATAACATTTTAAGTCTTTTTAAGCAAAAAATAATGTGTTATTTAAATGGTATAAATGGACTTAAAAACGTATACACAAAATATTATTTAATCAGTAATTATTTAAAAACTTTTT
>JAKXYG010001306.1:330000-375000 GCA_025895645.1 Cardicola forsteri | reverse complement strand
CTTAAAAATTGATTTATTTTAATATTATAAAATATATCATAATTCTGGTGCTTTATTTTTATAACAAGTAACAAAAACCTTTCTAATTTTTTTTTTTAATATACAAAAATTTTTTAAAAACATTAATGTAATTTTTAAATTGTTATAACAAGATATAGCACATTTCTAATTCGACTTTTATTGCAAATATTAATTTTAAACTTATATCTAAACATGCATTCAATATTTTTACTACTTTAAATGTTTTACGGGACATTTGATTAAAACCTAACGTAGGATCGCATTGACTGCAATTCGAACCCATACACACGAGTCGAGCGCTGTATCGCCTTACCAGCTCGATACCTATTTTTCATTAAAAATGCGAAAAGTAATTAAAATAATTATTTGTTTAGCATTAATATGGTTTTTCTTTTTGTTAAAAAGTTACTATTTAAGCCCAAATGACAACGTAATATGTTTTAGTTCATTTAACAGTTACATACAAGTTAATGGTTTAGTCAATTTACTTTTTAAAAATAACAGTCTTTTTTTATTATTTATTTATTTCAAAACTCTTTTACTCAAAAGATCGTAGAAAAAGGCAAAATTAATTGTTTGTTCAAAGTTGAAAAATAATGCTTTAGTGTATATACTTTTTAAAAAAAAACAACAATATTCTATTATTTATTTCAAATTTATTGTGCTCCAAAGAACATGAGGAAAAGCAAGATTGATCTATCCAATTTGTACATTACATGTGTGGCTTTTTAGTTTTTTCCAAATTTTATCATTTTCGTGTTTTTTCTCAAACAACATTTGTTTTAGAGAACGATAGGATGTCAATCCTGCTTTTGAATCCTCCTCCTTTTTCAACCAACCGACAATTGTAGAATTGTTATAATTTTGTAAAGCTCAAATTAAAATCTTATAAAATATTTAACATTCTTTTAAATAACAATGTATATTGTTTAAAAAAAATAATTATGCAAACCAAAATTTAATTCCACATGACCATTTTGACAAACATAATAATTTTTAACCTATATGGTTACAAGAAGATTATAGAAAGCAATGCATATTACCCGTAGTATTTAAAATATATACTTCTTACCACTTATTTTCTTCTATATACAAATATTTTATAAACAACCAATTTTGTGGTTTTAGTTAAAATTTAGCAATCATGCTAATAAAACATTTTTTTAATAATAATCCTAAATTAATACCTGATAAATGTTTTTATAAGCTTCAATGTACTTAATGCAAATAAGTAATGTTTAAAAAATTAATAATTTATACTGCGTTTATTTTATTGATAATAATAATAATAATAATAATAATAATAATAATAATAATAATAATAATAATAATAATAATAATAATAATAATAATAATAATAATAATAATAATAATAATAATAATAATAATAATAATAATAATAATAATAATAATAATAATAATAGTGATAATAACAATAGTAAAAATAATAATAATGATAATAATAATTGTAATAATAATAACAAATTGTAATAATAATAATAATAATAATAATAATAATAATAATAGGAAGTAAGCTATTCAATTTGTCAAAATATATTCAATTAATACTGTTATTATACTGTCTAAAGACAATTTTTATTAAATTAGATAATCAAAAAAGCGTCAATTATTCATACTGTTTTGTGTGTATTATAACATTTCTTCAACTACCTACTGGAACAATATTGAAAATTATATAATTAAAACTAAATATGTCAAAATAAATTGCTTATTAAAAAAAGTTTTTTGTTTAATTGAACTGCAATAAATGATTTTGACAGGTTTACAACACTAGCCGCAACCATAAATTTGAGGTTTGATTACCGACACCAAATTAAAGTTCTCTGCTCAATAATTACTTGCTACAAAATGCTGTAATATGGAACATTTAAATAAAAACTATAGGCTATTGAATTTGTGCAATATGCCAAAATCTATATAGTGAAAAGTTTTAAGAGTAAAGGTTATTTACTTTTTTGCTAACTGCAGTAACGTACAACAATGGTTAATGCATTAGCTTGACACCAGATAGGGTGTAGATTTAAGTTTGTGTGTGCGATTTGCAAGGCCTATGCACTGCTGATAATTTTAAACAAGCATAAAACAGCTGTACTCTGCTCCTATTTGACTAAAACTAAGCAGATTTATTATTTAACTAACCCATTATTAAATATTTTAAAGCGTTGGGTTTTCCCTCTAATTCCAAATAAAAATATAAGACGTAAACTGTGAGATAAATTTATTCTGTATTTTTTCGTTAATTACAAACATATAACATTTTAGTATATATGTTTATGGCTGACGAGAATATACGAAATAGATTTATTTTACAGTTAACGTCTTCTTATATTTTTATTTAGCACTATTAAATAAATTTAAATGTTGAATGCATTTAAAGTTTGTGTAATAAATTTAAAAATGTGTCTCACAAACCACGTTAAACAATCGTTTTTAGAAATGTTATATTAGTATCGTCAGATTCACTTGAATAATAAATTTACTAGGTTTTCCAGTCCAGGAGCACTGTACAGCTGTTTCATCCTTATTTGGAATCATCAGTAGCGCATACCTTTCAAGTTTTACACACATGAACTTGAACCCACGCCCTATCTGGTGTCAGGCCAGCGCCTTAAACCACTGAGCTACGAGTGAATGACCTTCGACCTGTAAATTTATTATTTATAGTCAATCTGATTAAATCGTTTTTAGCCTTCAAAAAGGGAGAATTCTAAAAAGGTACCAAATTTGACGTTTTTGGTACTTCGGGTTTATTAGTTATTTTACAAGAAAAACGTTTTATTATGGAAAACATTTTGCCAAGATCTATGAAAATATCTGTCTTCAATGTTGGTAGAAAATTCCAATTTTAAACCTGAAAACTATTTCAACATTCCAAACAAAAATAATAGAAGACGTAAACTGTGAAATGAATTCATTTCGTATATTCTCTTTAGTCACAACTATATAAAAAATCAGTATATATATACGTAAAATTATATAATGTAATTAACTTAACATTAATAACTACACATACATACACATACGCAACATGCATAAGTTAAGTCCACGCTAAATTTAATGAAGTTACACATTGTTTTTGTGCCGACAAAATGGGTTTTAATGTATGAATGTAAACAGATTCAAGTGTTTTTAACATATTAACAGTTTGAGAAGTTATCAACACTTTAAAACAATCATTAAAGTTAACTCGGTGTTTTGTTTGAACCAAGTGACTTAACATTGACCCCAATGCTTTATATTTTAAAATTGGTTTTGGTCTAAAAAAACATGAAACAACAGACAACTGTTCTCTATTATTGTATATTTTACAACTTTTGGCATTACAAATTGTATGCTTTTATTCGTTATTCAAATCGCCTTTTTACTGTAACTGTATAAAATAGCAGTTGTTATTGTTGTTGTTTTACAAATATTTTTAACAAGGCAAAGTTGGCTAACCTTGGTTTCGTCTACTCTCAAGCGGACTTACGATTGGCAACGGTGGAATTGTTGTATGTTTTTGACACTAGCGTACTTTTTACAAACACAAAATTACCAAAAGTGGGATGCAAATCTTTTCCGTGTCTATTCGTAGAATAGGCATTTTAAAAACGACGGTTTGGAATGCACCCAATGTTTTGCCATTCGTAATAATATATTGTCAATTTAGACTAAAATAAAAGTGATTTGGACAAGTTGTAAAATTGCAATTTTTTTTTATAAGCCCAATTTAACGTATACTACTTCATTTGTAATGTAATAAACAAACAAGTTTAAATATAAAATATTAATTGGGCATTAAAAAACCGTTGAATAAAGATGTCAATCACAAAGTAAGGCGGAAATATTCTAAATTTATACTTAGATGCTAATAATTAAAAAATAAATTATATTGTAAATAACAACATGATAAAAATTGTTTGTTTTCTATATGTATTTATTTATTACAAAAACAAATAAATAAATGGGTGCGTACAAAATTACTACTAAATAAAAAGTAAATGTTGAAGTTGTTTTTCACTCATTCATTACTCCCCTACATGGACGAAATTAGTTATATAATTTCTTGTTATGTATATTATACATATCTATTATTCTATAAAACCCTTTTGCTTTAAAAATAAGCATGAGGCAATAAGAAAACAATTACACCAAAACAACAACAACAAAGTCTCGTTGGCATTAAATATTCTGCAAATCGAAGATTGAGCTTCCTTTCGACTTTCACTCAACCCTGTCATCTGTCTAACTCTGTCATCTAGATACGTGCAATCACTTTTTTGCCGTTGTTTACCGGAATGGCGTCATTTTATAGTTTCTGTAGCAATATAGATTTTTTACAGAATCCAAGTTGCTAACCTTGAGCTCAAACCCTCCTTCTTTATCCAGGCTTGAGACTGGCTAGATTGAATCATTTCTGGTCCAAACTAGGCGGAGTTCTTGTTATGTATGCCTTATTAAAAATAATAATAATATTAATAATCTTTTACTTCTGATTGTTTACATCGTTTACATTCGTTTAGTACAACTCTCGATTTGGAACTGGGTGGTATGGGTTCGAATACGATCACCGGCACTAAAATACAGACCTACGTTTGGCTTCGATTAAAATGTCTACTTCTAAAAGACATGTTTCCCATAAGACAACTTTTTTTTTTAATTCCAGAAAACTAGGCAACCAAAAAATTATATATATATATATTAATCATTTTGCTACCTTTGACGGGAAATGCGCATTTTTCAGCAGTAGACATTTTAACAAAACCGAACGTAAACTCGCCTTACTTTTCGATGGTGGGAATTGAATTGAGGTTCGAGACAAGCGCTCTACTGCTAGACTACGCTAGTTCAAACGTTTTTATGGGGGTTTATTGACAAAATAATTGACAACAACAGAACATTTTTAGCATGTGTGTACAATTGATAGATTGCTTGACGAGCATCCGCATTTAGTATCGGCGATAGCAGGACCCAAACTATCCAGATATTTAAAGGCACTTTGCTTAGCAATTACCAGACACAGGTTAATTTGAGTTGTTTCTTTTCTAAGTTTTATATAGATTGCGCTATTTTACTATTTTAACGAATTATAATACATTAATAATAACATAAATATGTATATTATTATTATTATTATTATTATTACAGAACCCTTTTGCTTTACAAAAGTGTAGAACAACAAGATGACATTATCAATAAAAAACACAAACAAAATCCTATAATTTGCACAAAAAAAAACATAGCGCACCAAAATGAGTTCACGTCTTTGAACATTTGAGACATCCATTCCAATCTAACGGTTTACAACAACCTTTTTTTGGCAATTATCAATTGTATATTCCAAAAAACAAACAGTCTTTCTAGTCTTTCAATCGATAAACGTCAAATTTTCTTGGCCTAGTTAAAAATTGAGTTGCTGTTTTTACCCCCAACCTTGCCATCTGAGTCGTGTTATTATCAAAAGTCAGTTATTTATTTGTTTATTTTATTGTTTGCTACTTTGAATGATTGACGCTAAAGTCATCTTTTAGCAGTCGATATTTTTGCGGAAGCCGAGCGTAATTCCGTTCTTTACTAGAAATGACGTCCTGTTATCGTTTATCTAGCAATATCGTATTTCAGATGACCAGGTTTCTAATTTTATCCTTATACCCTCCTCGTTTATTTTGACTTAGAACTGACTACAATGGTTTATTTTTTGATCATTTTTAGGTAGAGTTATGTAACTAAATAATTTATATAGTACTTGTAAGTCACTTTAAATATTAGACAATCATTAATTACAATAATAAAAGTGCTGATAAATGCATTTCATAATACAAATGAATTAAAAATGCAATATTTACAAATAACTATTTAAAATATTTTTAAAAATAACTTGATTTTTAATATTTTAGTTGTAATCTTGATGTCCCATGCTTTTTACGGTGTAAAGATGTCGTAATACATAGTAACGTTTCTGCAAATAGTAATACTGTAATTTTTTTAGTGCAAAATCTGTGCCCATCTTTGAGTTACAAATGAATAAAAAGTAAAATTAACTTTATTAAACAAAAATACATCTATTTTTTTCATTTTTTTTAACTAAAAGTCGTTTACGTAAATTTGTAAAATTTAATTAATTTAATTTATCCAATCTAAATTGGTTTAAAAAAAGTAATAGTTCACCTTATGATCGATTAATGGAAAATGATTAATTTTTTCGGAATTGTTGTAAAGGCTACAGACAATTAGACCATTTTTAAAGTTATAACAAAACTTATTTTTGGTTATATTAACACAATTGATTTGTGCAAATTGTAAATATCTATTTAAATGTGATTTTAAAAATAAAATAATGTTGGTTTTCGTTAAATTTTTACACCAAGTGGACTCTACATTTGTAAATAAATAATGTGTCAATTGGGGGTTTTTGAAATGGATAGAGTAAAACTTTCAGTTAAGTGAGAATACGTTTGAGATTCACCAGTTGTAAACCCATTATTAGAGTTTTTTATTCGTTCAATAAATTTAAAAATTAGAAATAAAAATGTTAATAACATATTAGTGTGACAGTAACACTAGTATAACCGATGTCAAGTCAATTTGACAAAACAGGTTAGCAATTTTACTTTTTTTTATAAAACAATGAAAAAAAAGATAAATGTATAATTTCATGGACAGAATTTAGTAAAATCTTCAGTATGCAGAATATGTTTATCACCAACATTTTAATTTACAACTATATACTTTTGTTACTCTATTGTAATTTAAGGTAAAAAGAGTTTTAAATACATATTATAATTGGTGTTATAGTAATAAGCAATGGTATACGTTACATAATGCATTACCAGAAATTGTGTCAATTAGAACATTTTTTTGCGTACTCGTGTTCTTTAAGAGATAAGTAAATGGTTAGCAAAGTCTTTATTATTGTTAATTTAATAATTGAAAAAACTGGAAAAGAGTTTCAATTTAAAACAACAAATTATTTGTTTAATTAAAACTGATAATTTAAGCATTTTTTGATAAAATATATAATGAATTAAAAAAATATATGTCAGATTATTTATTTACAATTAAAATTTCCAATATTATAAAACTTAAATAAATTTATACTTTATTAATGTGTGGACATTACAAAAAAATATATTGTACATATTCTTAATAAATAAAGAAAGCTAATAATACTAATACTAATACTAATACTACTACTACTAATAATAATAATAATAACAATAATAATAATACTACTAATATTAGTAAATATTGGTATTATTATTAATAATAATAATATTAATAAATACTAATATTAATAACAATAATAATACTGCTATTAATACAAATGAACATTAATAATAATAAAAATAGTTATTATAATAATATTGACAATAATAACAATAATAATAATATAATTTATATTAATAAATGTTAATAATAATAGTAATAATAATGATAATAATAACAATAATAATATATATTTATATTAATAACGATTAATAATAATAATAATAATAATAATAATAATAATAATAAATACTATCAATAATATTAATAACAATATTAATACAATTAATATTAACAAGTATTAATATTAATAAAAAAATAATAATAATAATTACACCCAAAAATAGCTGTGGAATACAAATATTGAATATTTTGTACTACATCTCTATTAAGCGGCATTTTAAAAACCAAATCATACTATTTAAAATTCTATTCTTATTTTTGGCATAGTCCAGTTTGAATGCCGACATGTCCAATACACGCAGAAAGTGCTTGCCTGTTGTCGGTTCGTCGTCCTTGTTGTTCCACACAGAATTGCGAGAAGCGTTCAAATTTGCATTGTTTGAATAATTTATCAATTTCCAACTGTAATTATTATTAAAGTGCCAGGATTGTTTAAAATTCGATTTATTATAATACATGGGACAAATTGGGGATAAAAGTAACAATACGAAATTGAAGTAGCAAACAAATTGAATAGAATGCATGGAGAACATTCACAAACGAATGACAATATTTTATTTCATATTATTTTTTTTTGGTAATCTTTATAAAACATTGTATTTAATTGTTTACTTTAATATCCAGTTGAAATTGAATGTAAAATGTTAAACACATGAGTTTTTAATTTGCTTATTAAAATTTTTTAAATGAAAAACATTCTTCCCAGTTCTATACAAATATACTGATAGTCGTAATAATTTGCAAACAATTTGATTGGTTCATTTTTTTAACATACTTTTATAAATCTGAATAGCATATAATATTTTAAAATTAAATTGAATTGAATTATACTCGTATTTTTGATACGTCAAGCGAGAAATGCGCATATTGATACTATTATTTTAATTATTATTTAGAAATTCGCTATTCTATAATACATAATGTAAACGCTAATACTTGCAATTTATAGTAAATATTGAAAAATAATCTCAAAGTCGTTGTGAGTTACAAATTCCACAATAAACGTTTGTTGATATCCGTGTTATGATAAAGAGAGAGCAAAGGGTTATTTTTTATTTTTACTATTTTAGATGTTTTAAAGAAAACATTTTTCAGCAGTGGACATTTTAGCGAAGCCAAACGCGGGCTCGCATTTAGTAAGCCGGTGGTGGGATTCAAGGCCATACCTACTTAGATTCAAGTTGTGCACCGTACCGCCAAATCATCCCGTCAGAAAATATAAAATAAAAATATATTTTTTCAACATTATATACTTAAGTGTAACATAATTTGTCGACTTTACTTTTATGCAGTATCACGTTTGATTCGATACATGATTAGAAATAAATAAATGCTTAGAAAACAAGCTAAAAAGTAAAAACATGATTCTGTTAAAAGAGTTTCTAAAGCCAAAACATTAATGTACAATCATATAAAACAATTTTATTGTTCTACGCAGTTCAGAACAAAAAGGTTTTAAAGCAATATTTATTTGTTAACCAATAAAGTATTTAAAAAATTATGAGTTGTTCTAATATCATTGAGGAAGTCTCAACACATTTACGTTAAGAAAAAAAGAACAGGGTTGATGCATACATAAACTGTACACTCAACTGTTAGTTTTTGAATTAAAAAAATTGACTTATTACCCGTCAATAGCGTGTTGGAAATAAAATAATTTTGAATTAATTAATTATGTTCATTTTTTAAATTAATAAAATTAATTTTTGTTCCTAGTTTATTTTTTTTCCCTACTTTAAAAGTTTTACGAAAAACATTTTTTAGAGGTGGACATATAGTACTGGTAATGGGATTCAAACTCGGATTTGAGTTAAACGCTGTACTGCTGGACAAAAGATTGTATTCGACATTTTAATAAACTCGGTGTGCATAATGCAAGTCACAATTATTCGGTAGACTTTGTAACGACTACACAAACTATTAAATTGTGAACACATTGTGGTATGAACGTTATAGAAAATGTTTATAATAGATTTATTAACAAGTTTTCAAGAATGAAATATTACAATAGTCAGATTTACTTAAAAAATAAATTCATTTTTACAACAATCAGAAGTATCGTACGGCTGTTTCATTCTTGATGGGAATTATTAGCTGTGTATAATTTTAATGCAGTAAAGTAAAGTAAATAAATAAATAAAAGGAAATTGTAACAAATTATAAATATGGGCGGGTCTAATTGCCTATAAATGTTCTGTGTCAAACATGTTCAACAATTACTTGGAAAAAAGTGTAGCAGTTGTTTTATTTAACACCAAAAAAACACATGTATTGTGAATATTAAAAAAATCTTATTTAAAAACTATACTTTACGTAATGTTGCATTATTGTACACAATACATTTTAATTTTTATGTAACATTTATGTGAAATAATAATAATATAAATTTAATGCCTTTGACTTGATAGTATTTTTTGCAGCCTTTACAAAATTTGATACTGTCCGGAAATAAATATCAATTTGGACTGAATAGGCCATCTCAATCGTAATTCAAAACTATTTTTAAGAGTTGTCTACGTATATATATATATATATATATAATACAAAATATACTTTCTAATGTGTATGCGTTTACAAATATTGTTTTAATTTCTTTATTTATTACAAAATTGTGAAGTACAAGTGTAATTTTTATATTTAAGTAATAGATTTTATTATTTAAAAAATATACATTTTTCTGTTGTTTAAAAACCCATTTAAAATGTATAATACGTTTTGCATGAACAAGAAAATAGTATGAATTATTTATCATAATATTAAGTGATAAGTTACAAGTAATTGTGGTATTTAATTAGTGTGGTAAATATTAATAATATATACCAGAAACACGTAATTAAAAAAAGCAATTTTAAAAGTAAAAATTGTCAATTACTGTTATTTCATATATTATAAAATTTATTTATTTATAAATATATTAAAAACTTAGCAAAATTTTATAACACAAGTTAGTTGACATTGTGGATGTGGTATGTGAGTGATGCTTATAGTTACAAATTCTAATAATTGTTCTATTCCTAAATATTCCTCCTCCACGTGGTGCATCCTGGACTAGGTGTTTATCGTCATATCAGCAGGAACCAAGTGCATAGCAGTATAACTAGAATTTTACTAATGCTAGCACATATTCAAGATTTTTAAAAGACATCTCAAGGTATTTATTTACCATAAGTAACTGGTTAGGCTTGTAAATCTGTCAGCTTGTGTTAACCGTCAATTTTCCTAAAGAAGATTATCTAATTAATTTTTTGTAAGCACTGGTATTGTTGAATAGAAGCGGTTTTTAGCCGAGTATTTTTATTTATTCTCCCGAATTTAATTCGCATCTAACGATTTTTTCGCATAGGAATTTAGGATACTGTGCAAAGTTGGAACTAATAAAAAGTGATTCTACCACCAAATGTTATTGTTGTATATTGATTTGAAAAGTGAAAATGCTTAAGAAATCATTTTATGGCCTACATACCGTTTTTGATTTAAGTGCACACACGTTATTAATTAATAAGAAATATGGAACAACTACAAAATGTTATTAATTACAGACAGTCAAAAATTTGGAAACGAAATACTGCAAATTTTGAAAAAAATTACATTAAAATCTGTTGATTTAATCAGTTGCAGCTCAGTTTCCGAAGAACGCGATTTGAAGTTTGTGTAAAAACTTGCTCTGTGGATAATTTAAAACATCTGTACACTGCTGTTGGTTAGCATAAAGTAAGTAAATTTAGTATTTAATAAATGTAATAATTTTAATATGTTACTTTTAAAAGAGAAAAAAAAGTAAATATGTATAAAAATTATCCTTTAAACAGTCTGATTGAAACATGTGCATATAATATCTAAATACACAATACATTTTCAAAAAACGTTTATTCCTTTAGCGGTGAAAATGTAATACATTTTTTGGAATAGAAAATAAAAAAGCAGTCGATTTACAATACAATAAAGTAAAATAATACCATTTTATCCGGTTCCATGCATATTCTTTGTATATTATTATTTTATTTATTCATGCTATCGCTATTATTACACAATTATTTATTGTGTTAAAAAACAATTTTTTTACGTTATACATTTCGCATAACAAAATTAAGTTTTTGTCAGTATTTATATTTTTACTTCTTCCACTTACTTTAGTACTGTTTTTGTAGCATTATTTTTTAAAAAGTTTAAGTTGGAAACCTTGTACTGTCTCTCCAATCGTCTTTAAACGAACATCCTATAGCAAAGTTTAAAATACGTTTCAGCACAGAATTATCAACTTTATATTTACAATATACAAAAACATATAATGCTAATTAATTATAGTAGTAGAACAATTATTAAAAAAGGGGTTATCCTATACGTTACCTTTCAAACATTAAAATACAGTGCTATTATTTAGTTTTGATTGTATAAAATGTTTCAATTTATAAAATATTAACTTTTTGTATTTTTAATTAAGACAATTCATTTTGTTTGTTTAAAATTATGCTATTTTTTATTAAAAGCGGAAATAAACCAGATATTTTACTAATATATTATATGTTTGTTATTTTAAACGTTTTACGGGAGACACATCTTTCAGCAGTGGACATTTTATTATTTTTTATTTATTTTTATTTTATGTCTATTACTTGGAATGTTTTACAAGTGGACATTTTAGCCAAGTTAAACGTGGACTAGCATTTAGTGCTCATGTTCACTCAGGTCCAAATTAAACGCTGTACCGCTAGACATATACAAAAAGCGCTGTTACACATTTTTACACATCTTCTGACGTTTAGAACTATAATTTTATAGTGTAATGTATTTCTTAGTAGGTATCCATTATATAGCTCATGTGTCTTGTTCGCTTTACTTGATTTTGTTGTTGCTTTGCATTTCTTATGTAATTTACTTAATTTTCTGTCCAAAGTTTCTGCTTACTACTAATGTTTCCTTGAGAGTTAATATAATTTTAATTGATTCAATTATTAATCAAACTAATCGATATGTTACTTATAAGTAATATATATTATAATTTAACTTTATTCTGCGCTTGCAAATGTAATAAATAGATAAATTGGTTTAAGTACAATTTGTTTTCCGAAACAGACATTGTTCTCTTTTTAAAAACGGACCTATTAAAAAATTATCAATTGTACTTGTGAATGTAAGAATCCAATGTGTCAGTATTGAATAAACCTTCAACACTCAACATAGAGTTCAAATCATTAATTTTGAACAATATAATCTACAAAAAAGGTGTCAAAATCTTAAGCAGTCAAATGTCTCAAACAAATTTTACGATTTTTTAAAAATTCCAAAACAAATAGAAAAGTCTGATAAAGAATGGAAATTGCGTCAAACACATATCAATTACAGATTGTGCAAAAATTGTACTAAATAAACAATGTGGGTTTACCAAGAAACAATGGATTTGAAACACGGTATTGTGGAATTTAATTAATTTGAAAAAATAAACAAATAAATAAGATCAATGGAACAATACTGTTATTTGGAAAATACTTGATAGCAAGTATAGTGCAAATTAAAACAACCTCTGCACTAATCAAAATAAATAAATATTTTAATAAGGAAGCAAATGCAGTGGCAACTAAAAACAATTCCAATGTGGGATGTTAGGTGCTAGAAAAAACATTTGAAGCCGGTTAAAATGGTTTTAAAATTAAATATTAAACATGGTAAAAGGTAGGTTGATAAACCTTTAGTAAAGTATCAAATCGATTATTAATCTAACTCCTAATTATTGATTTTATCCATCCATTTCAACTAGATAGAAAGAAGACAAAAATGGGGGAACTTTATTAACAGTAATTCAGAGCAGCAACACAAAAGCAAAAAGTGTTATCAATGGAGGCTTTTATATACCAATAATAATAACAATAACAATAATTATTACATTATTATTATTACAAAACCCTTTTGCTTTAAAAAAAATAAGCATGGGGCAATAAGATAACAATTACAGCAAAAATTAACATCAAAGTCTCGTAATTCAAAGAGAACATGAGACAACAAAAAGTTTCCATGTATTTGAACATTCTGCCAAACGTTTTGCTTGTGCCCATAAAACATTCATTTCAATTAATTTATTTATTATTTACGTTTAACCTTGAGATTCCACTCATCCGCTAATTTTGCTTTCTGATTGCATTGTTTGTGAAATAGACAGTAGTAATAAAAAATGTTTTCATTTTACCGAAAATGAATATCGTGTCATTAAAGAATTAAAAAATAAAGGATTTTCACCCAAAATATTTGCAGATTTATACAGAGTTAATCTTTTAATAATTTATCGTATTAATAACGGTCAAAAAACCACGAAATTATGATATTAAAAGAATACGTGTAACGACTACTACAGATGATCAGAAAATCGTCATATAATTTAAAAAATTATAATAAACGTATTTCAGAAACCAAAAGAAATAGCTTAAACAATTTTACTTATTCTACAATAAGAAACAGAGCAATTGAATCTGGTTTAACTCTACAATTACTACAGATTAAGCCATTTATTACCAAAAACAAAAGGATAATAGATTTGAGACAAACCATTTGGCTTTAAAAACAAAGTGTTGTGTGGCTCAAGTTTTCAAAAATATTCACTCCCGGTTGTTAGAAAGAAAGCCCACCCTCGACAAGTAATATGTTGGTTTGGTATTAAGTATAATCAACCTATCAAATGAAGAATTATATCTGGTACTTTAAATAGTGAAACATTTGTTTCAATTATGAAGAATGTTTTTATTATGAAATGCAGCACACTTACACGAGGGTTACTACTGTTTTTCAGGATAATGCTCTATGTCATACATCTAAAAAGGTAACGTCATTTTTATCTAAGTTCACTATATTTGCTTTATTTTTACATTTAGACAGTAGAGGGGATAAAATTAAAAAAACTATTTTTTACTTAATTGCTACCTAACAGCCCGGATATCAATGTTATTAAAAAGTTTTTACTATGCTAAAGCGCAACATTAATAAGTATACTGAAATTGAGGATTTATGTGAACGTATTCGGTTTGTTGTTTAATATGAGATGAAACAATAATATATCAACACTCTCATCAACAGCATTCTAAAACGCCTGGATCAGGTTGTTGAAAAGAAAAGCGATCACATATATTATTAAATTTTTTTTAACTTTTTAAAGTCTTTGACTATTTGGTAACTGAAAAAATTGCATGTAATCCGTATTTTTATTAATAGTTGACGCTATAAATCATGTTAATCATTTTACTCAATTTTCGATTTTGCACCAGTTGATATTTTATACAATTTTGTTTTACTTACAATATATATGTATATATAATTATTGTTTTTTTCAATTATTATATAGTATTGTATATTTTATAAACGAAGTGACGTTTCTCTTATATGCTATGTAGTTGTTAGAGAGGCTTTAGTTAAATAATCACATTTTTGCAGTAGTCGTTGTGAGAGTTATATATATATATATATATATATATATATATATATACATATATAGCCTTTGCTACAGGCTAATTATATTTTATTAAAGAATATTATGTTATACAAATACATATTGAGAAAATTGTGTATTAATTAGCATTGCAATTATAATTAACATTATAAAATAACAAATTTTATTATTAATTTGCTTATGGCGCTTGTTTACGTTTGACGGAAAATTGAATTCGTTTAATGAAAAGGATGTTACGTTCAGACTTGTTTTCTTCAAAAATATTAGTTACACGTTGCGCAATATTATTTACGCTTTTGAA
Source organism: Cardicola forsteri (assembly GCA_025895645.1). Lineage (NCBI taxonomy): Eukaryota > Metazoa > Platyhelminthes > Trematoda > Strigeidida > Aporocotylidae > Cardicola > Cardicola forsteri. The sequence goes on along the minus strand of JAKXYG010001306.1, from coordinate 359,797 downwards.
CTAATTATCACATATTCGCCTATTTGTATGAAACGCAAATTGCTAGCACATGTTCAACGACCTGCGAAGATCAGTCAAGCGCAAAAATAAATAATGTTTATTTCCTAATCCAACAACTGTTAATTATTATTATTTTTATAATTAGTAATAATATTATTATTAATACTATTATTATTACAATTAATATTATTATTGTAATAATAATAGTAATTATTATTATTGCCATTATTATTGGTATTATTACTATCAAAATTATTATTATTGGTAACATTATTACTATTACTATTATCATTATTATCATTATTATTATTACTTAAATAATTTATTAGAAATGTTCCTTAACAAGTGAGCATTTTGTCTAACTTATTCATAGGCCTATTTTTTCGTGGTATTTAAACTTATGCACAGCCAAGTTTGTGTCAATTACCAAATCACTAGACAATTGAAATTACAATGTTTTAACTGTGCACGAATTTCGACCACAATCAGTCCCAAATCCAATTGATCAAATGATTTGAGTGTCAGATGAACAAATATAGTTGAAAAACAAAACACAATTGAAGGACACCATTTTATTGAATTAGAGCAAACAACCGAAAGCAGCATAATTCCGATAAGCGAGTTGGAGTTAATTTTGTTAAAATTTTAATTTTACCATAAAAACAATCTTTAAACCCAAAAAAATACAATGATCATTTGTATAGAATAATCTTTAAGGTTTAATAAATATTTCATCACCATTGTGCATTAACTTATAATCTAATTGGAACAATAAATAATCCATTAACAAGCAATATAATTTAATTAATTTATCTATAAATATGTTATACGTTTAATTTTAAAAAGATTAATTTTTTTTGCTAAACGTATTTATAAAATATAAAACAATTTAAAACAATTTTATTGTGGTGATAATAAAAATAATTATGGTTATAATACTAATGATTATTATTATTATCGTTTTTAATATTAAGTGCAATTATTTTTAAATTAATAATTATTTATTTGCTATTAATTTGTTTTCAATTATTTTGTTTACCCAATGTATTTATTTTATTTAATTCAATTTAAAGAAATTAAATATTATAAAAAATTTAAATTACTGTTAAAATGAAAGAAAACACAACAGTTCAATGAATACCATTTGGCAACCCTTATTTCAGGTTGTTTAAAAATTATTTAAGAACTGTTTAAACTAATTTTTTTTGTTTAAAATAACTGGTTTTGTTTTTACAAGGTTTGAGTCCATTTTTACAAATTGATTGTTAATTTGTCGTGATCTAGCTGTACAGTGTTCGATTTGGATTGCAGTGGGGATCGAGGTTCAAATCCCATCACCGGCCCCCCTTCTCGGTTTGCTAGAATGTCTGCTGTTAAAAAAAGGAGTTTGCCCTAAATCATTAAAAAGTATTAAAAATAAATAAAATTTTAACAAGTACAGATTTTGTTATTCTATTTGTTGGTAACCCTTCGCCTTTTCCATTTTGAATTGAAGAATTATCGTCTAAGTAAAATCAGTACCTTGCACTAAAAGCTACAAACATACATATAATATTTATAATACAACCTCAAAACAAATTATTTTATTTAAATGAAAAACATTTCTACTCCTAAAAAAAATCAAAATTTTTTTTTCAATATTTCCTACTTTGAATGTTTTACGACAAATGCATCTTTCAGCATTGTGAAGCCGAACGTGGGTCCGCATTTTAGTGGGCCGGTGGTGAGACTAAAAGTAATTCTTAAAGGACTAATAATACTAGATAAAAATATTAGAAGACATAAACTGTGAAATGAATTCATATCGCATATTTTCGTCAGCACAAACATACAAAAGAGGGAGATTGCAATTGACATTTAAGTTCAAGTTGTTACAATGCACTAACATGCATAAATACATACACACACACACACATTAGGATCAAGTCAAGTTTAATGTAATTACAATCTATTTTTGTGCACACAAACTGGGTTTCAGTGTGTGAATATGAACAGATTTAAGATCATTAAGCATATACTTGTATATTTTGTATTACGAAGTCACAATAAGGTCAACATTGCATTACATAAATAAATATTTCACTTTCATCTGTACCATTAATTAAAACTGTTCAATGTATTCATCAATAATAGACCAATTAACCTAAAGAGTAGGCAACTTCCGCTTATTGTACCTTTTTACCAATAAATACGTTTGCTTTAAAAAAATGAGGGGGCGGACAACATTATGCTATGTGCTTGTACTTTACACTTTTGGCATTAGCGTCCTGGAATAGTAAAAATTAACATTTCTTTATCGGTAAAAGTTAACGCTGTCAATAGAACAATGCTTTTACTTATTATTATTATTATTATTATTATTATTATTATTATTATTATTATTATTATTATTATTATTGTTGTTGTTGTTGTTGTTGCTGTTGTTGTTACTATCAATATTATCAGTATTATTATTATTATTATTATTATTATTATTATTATTATTATTATTATTATTATTATTATTATTATTATTATTATTATTATTATTGTTGTTGTTGTTGTTGTTTGTTGTTACTATCAATATTATCAGTATTATTATTATTATTATTATTATTATTATTATTATTATCGTTATTACCATTATTTTTGCTATTATTTTTATTATTATTGTTTATATTAATATTGTTTAATACTATTGTAAATTATTAATTATTATTACCACCACTATTATTTATTATTATTGTTATTTTTGTTATTATTATCATTTAAAAATTATTATTATTATTATTATTATTATTATTATTATTTTTATTTTTAAAATATCTACCTACTGATTATAGGTTTCAATCCCCTTCTTTCTTTCTAAACCGGAATTGGGACTGACTACGGTGGAGAACGTTTTATTCTCTATAATATTTGTCCTTTGTTCTGTTTGCATCCTTTAAAACAAATATTTTAAATTAATTGTACGATTATTTATGGAATACTTTGTACTACTATTGTTAAATTATTTAAATATTAATTTTTAGAAATTAACTAATTGAAAATAAAGATTAGTTAATTCTAACTAACCGATCTTCAAAGTCAAAAATTGAATGTGGAATTATGTGAACCAAGACAAATTGTACAATGATAATTTTTGTATTCTTAAATTTAAAATGTGTTTTATTTTGCATAAGCAAGCATATTTAACAACATTCTAATAGTTTATTTTTGAATACCCCATAATAAATATAACTCAGTCATGCTATATAAGCTATCAAATGTGTATAGGTATGCCGGGACCCATATAGTATAAGTCCTAGTGGAAGGATTATTTATTTACTTGTTAGCTGTAGTGACGGGTAACCTTTGAAAACATCCGTGGCTTAGTGTTTAAGGCACTAAATAGGGCCTGGGTTCAAGTTTGTATGTAAGCCTTAAAAAGTAAACACTGCTAATAATTTCTCGCAAAGATGAAACAGTCGTGCAGTGCTTCTGGTTGATTCCAACTAAGTGAATTTTTTATTGAGTTACTATAAAAATTTTAATATTTTATCCCTGATATCTATCTATTATTATTATTATTATCTATTATTATTTATAGTTATTGGTTTAGATATTTCAGTAGAAGTAGCTTTCAGCACACAAAAAATAAGTACAACTATTAAAATACAATACAATTATATATTATATTTATATTATATACAAACCCTTTTTCTGTAGAAATAAGCATGGGGCAATAAGACAACAATTACAGCAAAATAACAACAACAACAACAACAAAAATCTCGTTGGCATTAAGATTCTGCAAATTAAAGATTGAGCTTCCTTTCGGCTTTCACTCAACCCTGTCATCTGTGTAACTCTGTCCAGATACGTGCGATCACTTCTTTGCCGTTGTTTGCCAGAATGGCGTCCTCTTGATTGATTCCGTAGCAGTATAAATTTTTTACAAAAGCCAGGTTGCTAATCTTGCGCACTCAAACCCTCCTCTTTTATCCAGGCTTCGGACTAGCTAGATTGAATCATTTCTGATTCAAACTAGGCGAAGGTTTAATACAGTTAGTCGTGTGTAACATTAGTCCAAAAATAAATAAACAAATAAGTAAAATAAGATTAAATTACATAAGCTAAAAAAAAGAAAAAACTCAAAATTAACATATATTCAAAAGTCATGTTTAATATGATATGCGTGAAGAGGTATGATGTTACTTAGGTAACGTACTATAGTTAATAGTGTGTAAATATAACAGTATGCATGAAATGTGATTGACTCATGTGTGAGCATGATTAATAAAACAATGCCCTGGATGAAGGATGATGAATGGTCACAAACTAGAATGGGCAGATTACAGACAACGGTAATTGGTCAGACAAAAAAACAGAAAAAACATACTCATGATTTAGATAAGCTAATGTAAAAGTCACTTTGAACTTTGTTGGGATTGTATAGTAACCTTGATAAATAAGGCAGACATGAATTTAAATACACATTTGTTCTGCACTTAACGTGTATATGTGCTCTTCTGGTCATTCCCAATGCAAATGATTTACTGAAATTACGATAAAGTGAATAATTGGAGGTTTTTATTCCAAGAAGCACCGGAAGATTAAAGTTTAAGAGTCAACAAGAAAAAGATGGTTTATATAAAAATGGTAAAAAAAATCAGAATAAAAAACCAACAATTGCTGTAAGGGAGAAAGTTTAAATACCTAAGCTTATTACTAAAAGAAAATAGAGGTTTGAATGCAGGAAAGTATAACTGGAGGAAACTTACAGGAGTTTTGTGTGATAGAAAGATAATAGTAAGGACAAAATAATTAAATTTTTGAGACTGCAGTAAAACCAGCTTTGATTTACGGATCGGAAACGTAAAGTATTATGAAACTTCAAGAAAAAAACTGAACTCAATAGAAATGAAGATGCGTTGATGGCTGTTGGGAGTGTCCAAATTGAATAGAATAGAAAATGAAGTTGTTAGAAGAAAACTGAAAGTCATCGAAGTTTATAAGAAAATTCAAGAAAGAAAGTTAAAGTGGTACGGCTATATTCTACGTAGAGAAGAAAACTACGTTACAAGGCGAATAATGGCATTGGCAGTGTAAGGTAACGAACACGTGATCGCTTAAAAAGAAAATGGTTAGATTGTGTAGAAGCCGATATGAAGGAAAAGGGACTAACAAAAATTGACCTTATGAAAATAGAGAATGCTGACCAGAAACAACTTCTCATCATAAAAGAAGGAAAAAAAGAAGAGAAAGAATTGGTCGATAAAACAAACGGGGTGGTACAACGCTCGAATTCGGACCTCGGTGGGCATCGGGGTTCGAATCCCATCACCGGCTCACTAAAATGCGGGCCTACGTTTGGCTTCGCTAAAATGTCCACCGCTAAAAGATGTTTCTGTTAAAGCATTTAAAGTTGTAAACATCAAATAAATAAAAATAAAATAAATAAAATGCTATTCCAATAAACAAATACCATTTACAACAAATGCATAGCAATTGTTGTAAAGAATTATATTTTATGCAATTGATTAGAAATTTTGAAAAAAAACCCAACTTTAACGAGGTTGTTTCAAAATACATAGAAAATAATTTTAAAATCAGATTTTTAAACAAAACACGGTTACAAAACAGTATTACAAAAATGCAGTAAAACAATATACAAACGGAAATGATTCAATTGTTGCCTAATGTATGTCTCGCGAGTGAAAGAGAGAAAGAGAGACGAATCGACTTTAATTAGTGAATAAATATTTTGCAATTACCGTTACGTTACAACATAAAAGATGTAATATTTATAATGTGTTTTATAAGTTATCTAAACGCATAGTGCAATTGTTTTAAACACTTAAAATTGGTTTATTAAAAAATCGTTAAAATTTAGAAATACATATTTTTTGTTTAGTTAAAAATAGACAATATTTCTTGAAACGTAATATGTGTTCTAGAAATTGAGAAAAGATAAAATCATGATATATTATATTATTATGCAAACCCTTTTGCTTTTAAAAAATGAGCATGGGGCAATAAGACAACAATCACAGCAAAACAACAACAACAACGAAGTCTCGTTGGCATTGAAAATTCTACAAATCGAAGATTGAGCTTCCTTTCGGCTTTCACTCAACCCTGTCATCTGTGTAATTTTGTCATCCAGCTACGTGCAATCAACTACGATTCAACTCCGCCTAGTTTGAATTAGAAATGATTCAATTTAGCCAGTCCCAAGTCTGGATAAAGGAGGAGGATTTGAGCGCGCAAGGTTAGCAACCTGGCCTCTGTAAAAAAATTATACTGCTGCGGAAACAATACAAGAGGATGCCATTCCGGCAAACAACGGTAAATCATGATATTAAAGAAAATTATCCTATGTAATTTATTTGTTGAAATAACACATGTAACGAAGGTTTCAAACTTGAAGTTGAATAAGAACTGTTTTACATTTTCCAACTGTTAAAAAATTACATTTTTGAATAACATTTAAACAGCAAAATTATCTCTAAAACGTTTTAGAATATTAGGTAATATATATATATATATATTGCTTTTTAATATAAAATATATTTTGCTGTTGTGTTAAGATAAATCTAAACAAAATATTGCTATAAAAACATATAGCTTTAAGCAACAATTATTGTATAATCAATGTTAATATTTATTGTGAACGAACTCATAAAAAAATTAAATAATTAAATTTAAAAATTAATTAAGACAATAATAATACTTTTTTATACAATAACAAAATTTTGTTATGTGTATAATTGAACAATAATAATTTTTGATTAATGTAATAATAGTAAGAAGAAGAAATAAAAAATTATTGTTTTTTGAATGCCATCCTTAACAAAATATCGTCAATAGGTTTGAGGTACATGTTTCCTAATTTACAATTTTCAATTATAAATTTATTAACTGTAAAAGCGTGAGACAACAAGATTGTTCCACATCCATTAGATTGACAGTTTGAAACACAATAATGATACAAAAATTATCCAATTTCAATCTTTAATAAGCCAAAAATTTAATGGTCAATCGTATATGGAACAATCCTGCGTTGTCCCATGTTCTGTGGATCGAAAATTGTTTTATCCTAATAAATAATACAACATGTATTTTAAAATTACTATTATACTTTATACAAAACTAATGATATTATTTCTGGTAAGTCCTAATTAAATAAAAGTGTTTAATGTATATATATATATATATATATATATATATATATATGTTAACAATATTTCACAATATTTCCATTGATAACATTATTTGGATTTAATCGTTTTTGTTGCAATTAAATTATAAATGTTGTTTTACAAATAATTAAATTGAAATAATTCTGTAGTGTGCTTTCAAAACAAATTGATAACAATAGAAAAACAACAACTTCCAAATTGATATTTGAACCAGACTAGCAATGCCAATTTTTATAATAAACTGAATCTAATATAATCGTGTTTGTATGCCTAAATTGTCATTTCGATAGATAAATGAAAGGTGGAAACAAAATAGACAACATTAGTAAGATTGTACTCATGTTCCATATCCGGCATTTACCACTCAAAAAGAAGCATTACAAATAATCAATTAACTTGTGTTTATTGCGTTACATAATAATAAAAATTATTATTATTATTATTATTATAGCAAAATAAAGAAAAATACATCAATGGGCCTGCCAATAGAACAAGCCACAGGAATGATTTTTGAATTATTTACCAAGATCCAATTGAAGAATTTTTATCTGAAAATACATTACTACAATCTTTGCTATTTACATAAATCTACATGCTTTTCTTGGTGTTATGCAAAATAGAAATAAATTTAACTAAAATAATGGAACGTTATTATTATTATATTATCATTATTATTATTATTATTAATATTATTATTATTATTATTATTATTATTATTATTATTATTATTATTATTATTATTATTATTATTATTATTATTATTATTATTATTATTATTATTATTATTATTATTATTATTATTATTATTATTATTATTATTATTATTATTATTATTATTATTATTATTATATTATTATTATTATTATTATTATTATTATTATTATTATTATTATTATTATTAATATTATTATTATTATTATTATTATTATTATTATTATTATTATTATTATTAATATTATTATTATTATTATTATTATTATTATTATTATTATTATTATTATTATTATTATTATTATTATTATTATTATTATTATTATTATTATTATTATTATTATTATTATTATTATTATTATTATTATTATTATTATTATTGTTATTATTATTATTAATATTATTTTACTTTTATTGTGTAAATATTTTATAGAAATCCTTTTTTAGCAAGTGATCATTTTAGCGAAACTATTTGGAGACCCGTTATTAGTACCGGTTGTATGTATGTCCACTTAAATTTGAATTAAGCGCTGTACACCTACATTATCGGGACGAACTGAATAAGGCTCAGATTTAATACGAGTCAAATCTATACCCAATTTAGTGCGATAACCATTTCTGTCATTCCAGAACAATAATAACAGTAGTAGCAAAAAGAACAAATTTAAAATATGTAATTGAATAAAAATAGATTAATAACATTTAAATAAATAAAATATTTATTTTGTTCAAAAAATATTTTTGTCAAAATAAAGCATAAATATATTTAAATTGTAATTTTTTTTTCCTGATATATAATGACAAAAGTACTCGATCAAGAGGTCTAAAAGTACAGCGCTCGACTTGGGTCTGATGAACATGAGTTTGAATTCAACCACTGGCACTAAATGCGGTCCCACGTTCGATTTCACTAACATGAGTGCTAGCATACACCCAAGATACTTAAAAGGTGTCTCAAGGTAACTGTATTTACTATATTTAGCCGGTTAGGCTTGTGGATCCGTCAACAGGCATCAACCCCAAAGAAGATCACCTCGTCAATTCCTGTAAACACTGGTGCCATCGCAAGGAAGCGGATTTCTAGCCAAGAAACTTCACGTTTGTGTTACACTTATCTAGCCATTAAAGTCGATTGTTTTGTATAAATGTGGCAAATATTGAAGAGGTGATTATGTCACTAACCAAAATAAATGAACAATTTGAATATAAAGTTATTTAAATGTTGTGTCTATATCAAAAATTACCGTTTTGCAAGTTTTCCGATTTTTTTCCAAATCATTTTTACATGACCCCTCAAAATAAAAATCAACTATTATTACATATTGTTGTTGCTAGGATCGAATTTCCAACTCTCAAACATTCTATTTTCAGTGTACCTTATTGATATTTATAATTCTTCAAAAAGAAGTTAATAAAGATAACTTTGATAAACCTGTTTCTCTTTTGAAAGATTGAATATATATTTCTTGAAAAATATTGTATTGATTTCGTGACAAACCTACATTTTTAAGAATAATACAAAACAAACATTGATCTACTTATGCTTATGTTTTTTTTCATTGCGAAACGTAATGCAAATAGGGATGATCGACATGACAAGCTACTGTACTGTAGAGTTAATAAAAGTGCATTATCAATGTTAACTCGCAAAATATATATTATTATTATTATTATTATTATTATTATTATTATTATTATTATTATTATTATTATTATTATTATTATTATTATTATTATTATTATTATTATTATTATTATTATTATTATTATTATTATTATTATTATTATTATTATTATTATCATTATTATTATTATTATTATCATTATTATTATTATTATTATTATTATTATTATTATTATTATTATTATTATTATTATTATTATTATTATTATTATTATTATTATTATTATTATTATTATTATTATTATTATTATTATTATTATTATTATTATTATTATCATTATTATTATTATTATTATTATTATTATTATTACTATGATTATTATTATCATTATTATTATTATTATTATCATTATTATTATTATTATCATTTTTATTACTATTATTATCATTATTATTATTATTATTGTTATTATTATTATTATTATTATTATTATTATTATTATTATTATTATTATCATTTCACTATTATTATTATTATTATTATTACTATGATTATTATTATCATTATTATTATTATTATTATCATTATTATTATTATTATCATTTTTATTACTATTATTATCATTATTATTATTATTATTATTGTTATTATTATTATTATTATTATTATTTTATTATTATTATTATTTAGATTACAAACCATTTTGCATTAAAATAGGAATGTGGCAACATGATATCAGTAACAGTAAAAACAACAACATGGTCCCATATTTTTGGTCTACTCCTAACCTTTTATTTGTTATCTAAAACCGTTTTTACTGGTCTTTCAGGGGGCGGTAACTGTCGTATTTGACCAAGTAATTTATTTAATAACGATAATTGTTAAAAAACATAATGTTAACAATTTAACAATAAACACGAATAGTAAAATTCATTTACTTCAAGTGTTATAAAAATGTAACGCAGTTGTTCAAAAGTCCGCATTTTGCTACAGTGTTTGACCGATGAGTGGTCGAGCAGATTATTGATCCATAACTGGATTTTGATTGTAGTATTATTCTACATTCCCAAAAAATTGACAAACAATTTCTAATTCAACCTTCCTAATTTGTTTATTGGAAAATTGCACAATCTAATTATTATTCTGTTTTATGTCAACATCTTTCTCGTGGTTCCAAATTAATACCACTAAGTCTTGAACTGAAATTCAAACACAGTATATATTATTTATTATTGTTATTTATTTATTTAAACGCTATAAATACTTGACAGGAAGCATTTTTTAGTAGTGGACGTTTTAGCGAAGACGAACGTGGGCCCGTGGTTAGATTCAAACCTATCCCGAATAGGTCCAAGTTGAGCGCTATATCGCTAGGCCGGTATATATACATACATATATATATATATATATATATATATATATATATTAAAAACCCATTTTAAACTGTTAAATATAAACTAGAGTCCCACTTAAAAACACTGTAAAAGAAATATAAAAGATATATATATATATATATAAGAAATGAGTGACAATTTATGCCGGGATGGCCTAGCAGTACAGCGCTTGACTTGGATCTGGTGGAAATAGGTTCGAATCCAACCACCGGCACTAAATGCGGGCCAACGTTTGATTTTTTTCATAAATATTTAAATTAGTAAAATAAATAAATAAATAATCTGACAATACTAATAACATTGCTAAAAACATATAATCCCTTAAAACCCCATTGTTAAATATAACCGAACCGTACTATATAGGCTATTAAACCTGGCAGTATGCAAGAATCTATATGGTAAAGTCCTAGTAAAAGGGGTTCTTTTACTTGCTAAACCGGTAGTAACACGTAGCAGCATTTGAGGACACTGGGCAATTAGAATTGATCAGATTCACCACCCGTAGCTCAGTGGTTTAAGGCGCTGGCCTAACACCAGATATGGCGTGGGTTCAAGTTCATGTGTGTGTAAAACTTGAAAGGTATGCGCTGCTGATAATTCCAAATAAGGATGAGACAGCTGTACAGTGCTCCTGGTTAACTGGAAAACCTAGTAAATTTATTATTCAAGTGAATCTGACAATACTAATAACATTTCTAAAAATAAACAAACAAACAAACAAATAATAATGATAATAATTTTAATCCGTTAAATATATGAAGTAAAAATTACAAATTATTTGTACTATTTAATTTATTAACACGTATTTGCAAAAAGCACAATCTAATTACATTAAAAATTAAGAAAATATATTTTTAAAATACATTGTAATTATTATATGTATCAACATGTGCAGTTGAACTTTGTACAATAATAAAGAATGAAATTGTTTCCAAATGATAGAGTCAATTAAAATAAGGTTATTGAATCAATATAGGATCAAGTGGACAATTAATATATACAACAAAGTCATTTCAACTGGACGCAATAGAACACCTCTATTTGGTTCTGACATTGTGTACTTGGCCTGGACAAGATTCAACAGAACGTCTTTTGATGGCGAATTTTTTAAAGAATTCGGCGCTATCGATTCGGTTTTCCAGCGATTGGCAGTTATAAAACTGGGAACTGGGGGGTGGGGGTTGGGGGTGGAAGCACACAATGTATATGCAATAATGTATATGTTAACTGTGCAAATTGGCCTGAAATATTGTTCATGCATAGGAGGCAAAACGGTAATATCGTGCACAAACAATTTCATGCAACTGTGTGTTTCAATTTAAAACTAGTTGGCGTTTTCAAAAAGTAGATTGTGACAATACAATGTCAAAATTAGTTTACTCTGAACAAACTAAAATTAGTATTATTAGTATTACTATTACAAAAAGGGGCTTATCTATGTGCAATGCTCGAATTTCCATTTATAAATAAATATTTTTGATCAAGTAGTAAACGTGGGTAAATACAATTGGAGGACGTGCAATTAGTGCAGAATGGCTAAAAGTAAACACATACATAGTGCAATACTCAGGGTATTACTAATGCAATGCACATATGTATATATGTCCTGTAAAACTTACCTGTTGTTGGTTGTGTATTAGCTACAGACATGGTAGGATCTGGTAGATCTGACAAGTGCAGTTCAAACAATCGATTAATTTATGGGAAAATATTAAACACAATGATTTGCATTTATTTAACGCATAATCTAACGGTCGAGCGCTCGAATTTGGACATCGGTGGGCATCTGGGAGGGGGTTTGAATCCCACTATTGGCTCACTAAAAATGCGGACCCACGCGTATGGCTTCATTACAATGTCCCCACTGCTAAAAGATGCACTCCTTCCGTGTAGAACATTCAAAATAGGCAAACATAAATAAATATTCAATTGTTTTAATAAATATTCAATATTTAAAATTGTAATTTGAAACGTTTATGTTAAAAACAAATTTATATATTTTTTTGCAAAATAATCCATGTAAATTTTCTATTTTTACGACTAAAAATATTTAAAGATTTGCTTATTCAAAAAAAAACAAAATATGGAATAATAAAATAATTAATTTTTTTTATTGTTATTTTTATTAAAAAGTAATAACAACGCAAAATATAAACTTGCATTATTGAAATGTATTTTTTAACAAAAAACAGATTTTAAACACATTATTAATTAATAATTTATTAATTATTTTTAAAAATGTATTTAGTAATTCCATTTATAATAAGGGAAATAATCCTGACAAAAAATTAGGCGGTCTCTTTAATCTTTGCGAACAGGAGCACCGTCACAGAAAGAAACTTTAATATTCTTTCACGCTAGTTATATTCATCACTTCATTAAAATCGATTGTTTCAATATACCGTTCAACTATATAAACAATGAAAAACTGACTATGTTATTAACCAAGTGAATAAGCGAAAGAATGAAACGTCTTAGTAATATAATGGGAAGGGAGTAAATTCGAATGTCGCTACTCCCACTCAGTGCTGACTGTTGTTTGCTTTAAACAAAATATCTACTTGCATAAACACACAAACACCTCCATAAACGTATTTCGGTAATTGTAAAAACCCAATTGTTAACTAAAACATTTTAATAAATTAGTCTGGATACAAAAATTTATTTTTTTAAATAAAAATTATTCCATATTTACTAAATTGTTTGCATACAATTGTAAGATACATGATAATACGTAATAAAAAAAAGAAATAATTACCATATTTGTTAATAATAGACAAACAAACAAAACTTCATTGTATTGTTATAAAATAACGAAAAAGAAAATTAATTATACATATATAAGAGAAAGTTATACACATGATTGAGTCTTTCTCCTAAAAAAAAATAATTAATAATAAAACGACAGTTCGTATTAAAACAGTTTAAATAAAAATATTGATCGGTTACTGTACTGTCGGGTTTTTAATGCTCCAATATTTTATAGAAATTATTGTAGCAAATTTTCTGTTAATCCAGGGTCAAACACTCGACAGAAATTTGAATAAGCGTACGGGTTCAATTCCCATCACCGGCATTAAATGGGGGGTTTCTGTTTGTCCTTGCTAAAATTTCCACTCGGTGAAAAATGTTTTTTGACCTAGGCAAGATAAGAAATGAACTAAACCTGGATAAAAGAGGATGGTTTGAGCTCACTAGATAGAGCATGAATCCCAGTTCCTGTCTAAGACTTAAAAGGTACTTAATACTGATGATTCCAAGTATTAAGGTTAAATAGATGTACAGTGCTCTTGGTAGATGTATTATTTAAATGAGTCTAAGAATTCTAATGTTTTACTCTTTGAGACTCATTAATAAATATATATAATTGTTTAATTATAAACACTTTATTGTATTTAGTAACTGCTACTTATATATATATCAATTTTACTTATGTATACATAATTATAATTTAACAATATATATATTTTTAATTATTTATAAAAACAATGTTTATTGATAGCATTATTCTAGCAATAAAGTACAATTTGTTAAACTGTCACATAGTTTATTGTAAATGAAAATTACATGAATGTAGAGTAAAAAAATAAACATTAGAAACCGTGCAATTTTAACAATTTCACTTGTGTTTTTTAATTTATTTAAACCGTCAATAATTTTGGTTTTGACCTCAATTAGAATTTTATAATAATATTGATATAAAATATGTTACTTACACTGTCAAGGTAATGTTTAAGGAATGTTTTAAATTAACCTTGATGTTCTTCATATAATTAAATAGTGTCTCAAAAACGAATGAATTATATTCTGTTGATTTTGACACCATCTTGTTTATCAACTCTACATTATTTGTTATTAAATACATTTTATTAGAAAAAATATATGAATATTGAGAATAAATTAACTAACTTTATAGTTTAACCCATTATATCCCACTGTCCTCATTTGAGGACAGTCTAAAAAATTACTTATATCGTTTTAATGACTGTAATTATTTTTTAAACTGCTTAGAATATGAGTATATGAACGTATTTGTAACACGAATTATGTTCTTTACAATGCGTTTTCTTTTTTTTCTCCTTCTTTAACTTTTCTCTCTTTTTTGTAAAGAGTTATTGTTTGTCGTAAATGGAAATATTACATAAATGTAGAGTAAAAAAATAAACATTAGAAACCGTGTAATTTTAACAATTTCACTTGTGTCAATAATGTTTCATTATTTCTTCAAGTCCCCCTGGAATACACAAGTCTATGAAAGTGTTAATGTAATTTTGTAAAATGCCTTTTTTTATAACAACATAGACACATTCACCCATATGTTAATTAATAAAATTAGTTTACATTCGAAAAAGGTTCTTTTTTAGTATTTTATCTGTGCATAGCATACATTGTGTAGTTTTTTTGGCCAAATAAATAAACAAAACATTTCAATTTTCTAATAAACGATTGTTTTCTGCTTGAGCAAGAAATAACTTTTAATTCAACTTAAAAATAATACAATACAATTAATTAAGTTAAAAGACAATTTGAAAAAATAAAAAGTACGATTACAATTATATTCAACTTCTAATTGCGAATTTGTCGCCTTAGCCTGGATTACATGATGTTGGGGGGGACAAAAATAGATTTATTGATTTTTCTCTTTTGCTTAAAAAACAATTCGAAAAAACGATACAAGCTACAATAGTAGATATTTACAATATTGACAAAAAACGAAAATTATTCAAATGCTATTTACTAATTTGAAATGTTAAATAAATTTCTTATTGCGAAAAGAATCAGACAATTGCGCTTAATATATGTGATTTATACTTTGTATTTCGTTTTTAGTGCTTGAATGACACAATATATATTTTAACAAGGAGATATTTAGCAAAAAATGTTGGAACCTTACTGTATGTTCAACCAGTTTCGAGTCTATTAACTCGCCTACTTTAATAATAATGCTAGTAAATTCAACCTCCAAAAGATAATCCATTTTCGGATAACTGTTTCAATCTCTTTATACTTTCTAGTTAGTTTTAAAAAAATAGGAAAAAAAAGAGGTGAATTGTACTTGTCTGTAAAACAAAACTCTACGGACAGATTTGTACAATTAAAAACTTTTATACTCTAAAAATGTAAAACCATTGACTGTGTTATACTAAAGTTATGGTTGTTTAAAAAACATTTTGCTGGTAAAATCTGTATAAAATCAAATTTGTGTAACATTTAGCAGCTGTAATAATGTTGCTTAAGTATTGAAAAAAATGTTTCTTTTCCAATTATCTTGATTTGGTCTGTAAATCTGATAATTAAAAATTTAATTGATATAATCATTTGATTATGGAAATTGCTATTTTGGAACCCCCCCAATGTAATTTCGGTATCTAAATTAATCTATATTTCCGGATGGTTTAAAAAAATTAATAAAAAAAATGAGAAAAAAAATACATGATATGGATGGAGTGTTTTACATATTGAATTTAATATGTAATGTAGAAACATTTATTTTATCATATACATACATAGATGAATAAATTATATTTTAAATTCAACATTTATATAACCGTAATTATTACATGGAATAGACATACTTTTTTAATAATAATTCATTCATTTATGTGCCTCATTTCATTTTCGAAATTTACATTAAAAAACAAAACACGTTTGGATAGTATTAATTAAAACTAGAATTAATGTACTAAAAAGTTAAATTATTATTATTTTATTTTATTTTTTTTGAAATAAAGAAATTTGTAAAATTGTTTGCTCTAATACAATTTTATTAGAAATAATTGCCAACCAATGTTTGATGACTTGATCTCTTGTGTAAAATGATATAAGTAAAAAATTGATAGCTTTATAAATTTTTAGAATAAAAGTATGGATGCATTGTTAGTACAATTTAACATTTTGAAATATAGAAAAGATAAAATAATGCAAATTTGTTTTTAAAACAAAAAAAAAGTAAGTTTAAAGCATTGGATTCCCCTTTATAATACCAAATTAAAATATAAGAAGATGCAAACCGTGAAATGAATTCATTTTGTGTATTCTCGTTAGTTACAAACATAGGGGATTGAAATTACTAGCACACACAAATACAAATATTACGACCAAGCCAAGTGATAAACGATTTTGCGCGTTGTCTCAAGGAAGCGGTCTTTTAGCAAAGGAACTTCATTTATTCAAGTTGAATTTGCATCCGATAACCTTTTCGAATGGGAATTTGAGAAACTATTCAAAATTGGAATTAATGGAGAGGTGACTGGTGCCACCAACTTATGCTATGTTACGTTTCAGTGATCTAATATATATATATATATATATATATATATATGTATATAATAGTAGATAAAAAAAACCTGCTATTTTAATCAATGCAGTATAATTCAGAATTTAAAAAATTTTAACATTTAAAACTTTATAAATACGGTGCTTTAAATATATTTATTTACATTAAAATTGATTTAAATTTATGCAAAGAAGCATATATTGTTGATGTGTATAAAATTGTTATTTACCATATATATATACCATTAATTAACTCTTCTAATAGAGATATCTATTTATTTTTAATTAAAAAATTTATTTGTCTGAGAACGTTACATAGCATTAATAAATGAACTAATGGTTTATGCAATTAGATATTTGAAAAATAATTTGTTTTTTTAATCATTATTAAAAATAGTAAATATATAAAGATAGATATTTAGAATGTCTGTTTATGATTACAAATTTTGTTTTCAAATTTAATAATTTTTAACTTGCTTACATTTTATTTACTATTTAAATGTTTTAAATTTAGTATTTGTAGTAATATCATTTAATACAAGTTTACTAACTATTAAATCAACAAAAATTACTATTATTAGTATTATTATTGTTATTATTATTATTATTATTATTATTATTATTATTATTATTATTATTATTATTATTATTATTATTTATTAATACTATTATTATTATTATTTATTATTATTATTATTATTACTATTATTATAACTCCGCCTAGATTGGATCAGAAATGATTCAATCTAGCCAGTCCCAAGCCTGGATAGAGGAGGAGGGTTCGAGCGCGCAAAGTTAGCAACCTGGCCTCTGTAAAAAATTCATATTGCTACGGAATCAATCAAGAGGACGCCATTCCGGCAAACAACGGCAAAGAAGTAATCGCACGTATCTGGATGACAGAGTTACACAGATGACAGGGTTGAGTGAAAACCGAAAGAAAGCTTAATCTTCGATTTGCAGAATCTTCAATGCCAAAACCTTAACCAGTATTGGGACATGGAATGTGCGCACACGTTTTCGTACTGGATAGTTAAAACAAGTCCTTCGAGAAATAAAAAATTACAACTTAGATATTTTGGGTATTAGCGAAATGCGATGGAAATGCCAAGGTCATTTCAAGAGTAGAGATACATCAATTTTATATTCTGGACATGAAGAATATCATATTAATGGAGTTGGTATTATGTTGAGTAAAAATGCTGCTAAAGCTATAATTGGATAGAAACCTGTGAGCGACCGTATTATTTTAGCTAGATTCAACACCAGATTTGCAAAAGTAATAATTGTGCAAGTCTATGCCCCTACTGAGGCTATTGAGGAGAACCAAAAAGATATTTTTTTATAATCAATTACAAAATTTGTTAGATGATATGCCAAGAAAAGACATCAAAATTTTGATTGGTTATTTCAATGCGAAATTAAACAATGATAGATCTGGGTATTTCTCAGATGTTGGACCACATGACTATGCTGATAGCATAAATGATAATGGTTATAGGTTGTTGACGCTAAACAGTCATTGTGGAATGAGTGTTGGCAACACTCTTTTCGCTCACAAAAATATACACAAGACAACGTGGGTTTCTCCAGATGGAAAAACAACAAACGAGATTAATTACAATTGTATTAGCACAAAATGGCGATCTTCATTGCAAGATGTACGTGCATATCGCGGTGCAAATGTTGGTTCTGATCAAAATCTTCTTGTTGGAAAAATTCGTTTAAAATTAAAGACAATAGAAACCACACAAAAATTACATCCATTTTCGTGTGAGAAGCTTAAATATTCAAATATCTCAAATCAATTTTACAATTCCTTAAAAAATACATTTCAAAATCTGAAAAGGGTAGAAAAGTCTGATGATCAATGGAAATTGTTTCATAAAACAATTACAGACTGTGCAGCAAATGTGCTAGGTAGAAAATGTCACTCTACAAAAAAACAATTGATTTCATCAGTCTCATGGAATTTAATTGATCTCAGAAAGAAAACGAAATTAGAGAGAGATCAATCTAACAATCCTGTTATTTGGAAAATATTTGATAATAAATATAGAACTTTAGATAAACAGGTTAAAAAAAGCTGCTACAAAGATAAGAATGATTGGTTAGAAAACAGATGCAGAGAAGCAGATAAGGTAGCAGCAAAAAATGATTCCAAAACTCTGTATAAAATTGTAAAACAACTGTCGGGAGTTAGAAAGAACACCAATATTCCAATCAAAGGAAAAGATGGTCGTTTACTTCTAACAAATGATGAGCAATCATTTAGGTGGGTAGAACATTTTAAAGAAGTACTTAATCAGCCTATGCCAAATACTCTCATAGATTTTGATAATGATAATGATATGAATGTGACTCAAAATCCGGAAATATGCATTGACGACATTTCTGTAACTGAAGTGATTTATGCAATTTAAAGGTTGAAAAACAATAAGGCAGGAGGACTTGACGAGATAACTGCAGAGATGCTCAAACATGGAGGTGATGTTGTAGCAAGTGAGCTTGCTGATTTATTTAATGTTATATGGCATAATGAACAAGTTCCAAATGATTGGCGGCAAAAAGTAATTGTTAACCTTCCCAAAAAAGGAAGTCTGAATGATTGCAATAATTGGTGCGGAATAACCTTATTGTCTGTTCCTGGTAAGGTGTTTTGCAAAGTAATTTTAAATCGTTTAAGTAATGAGGTAGATAAACACCTTTGAGAACAACAAGCAGGTTTTCGGAAAGGAAGAAGCTGTATTGAACAAATACTGATCCTCTGTAACATTATTAAGCAAAGTCAAGAATTTCAGCAATCACTAACAATCAATTTTATTGATTTTATGAAAGCTTTTGACAGTGTTCATCGAGAATCTTTGTAAAAAATTGTTAAGTTTTACGGAATACCATTAAAATATGTGAATATTATGCGTTCGTTATACCAAAATTCAAGTTGCTGTGTTCAAACAAAAGTGGTCATACATACTGCTATGTTCGAACTTGTCACGGGAGTACGTCAAGGATGTATTTTGTCACCGTTTTTGTTTCTTCTGGTAATTGATTTTATTATGACTCAATCCATAAATAATTTGTCTTATGGTATCAAATGGAACCAAGGCAGATTAACGGATTTGGATTTTGCAAATGATATTGGTCTACTCAGTGAAACCCCAGAAATGATGCAAAATATGACAACACGACTCAGTGATATCAGTTCTGGGATTGGCTTACGGATTAATTGTTTAAAGATAAAGTGTTGTGCATCAAGTCAAACAATGATTTGCTTATCAAAATTAGTGGACAAAATATTGATACTGTTGATTCCTTTACATATCTGGGAAGCATCATTGGTAAAGACGGACAAACCGAAATTGATGTTAAAACCAGACTTGGTAAGGCAATGTCAATCTTCAATAGACTCAAATCAATATGGTCATGTTCTTTTATTCGCTTAAAGACAAAACTTCGTTTGTACGCATCAATAATTATTACTACGGCAATATATGGGAGTGAAACGTGAAACGTATGGACAAGATTGATAAGATGGTAGATGTTTTTCATCGCCGGTGTCTTAGAAGTATTTTAAAGATTACCTGGCGCAATCACATTTCAAATGATGAAATCATGATAAAAACTGACTCTCGTTCACTCCATGACATCATTAGAATTAGACGAAAAAATTATTTGGTCAAATTCTACGTTTACCGCCCGAAAGACCAGCAAGAACGGTTTTGGAATGGACAATTGTAAATGGTAAAAGAAAGGTTGGCAGACCAAAGAAAACTTGGCTAAGAACTATTCGGGAAAATCTAATTGAAATGAATGTTTCATGGGCACAAGCAAAACGTTTGGCAGAATGTTCAAATACATGGAAACATTTTCTTGTTTTATGTTCTCTTTGAATTACAAGACTTTGATGTTAATTTTTGCTTATTTTTTAAAGCAAAAGGGTTTTGTAATAATAATAATAATAATAATAATAATAATAATAATAATAATAATAATAATAATAATAATAATAATAATAATAATAATAATAACTATTATTATTACTATTATTAATAATATTATTTTTATTATTGTTATTGCTATTATTATTATTATTATTATTATTATTATTATTATTGTTATTATTATTATTATTATTATTATTATCATTATAATTATCATTACTATCATTATTATTGTTATAATTTTTATTAATATTATTATTGTTGTTGTTATTATTACTATTATTATCATTATTAAACTAAAATAAAATTGTAGATTTTGATTATTTAATCAACATAAAATTTAAAATGTTTGAAATAATAAATTATTTAAATATATTGTAGTAATTAAGTTTTAATTTATCGCTGGACTCAAAACTGAGTAGGCATGGGTTCAAGTCCCAGCGCCGACGCTAAGTGCAAGTCCTCGTCTAACTTGGTTCAAATGGTCACTTTCTAAATTGTCGAACATTGAAAAAGTACAAACCAATTGAAAATAGTAAAAAAAGCAAAATAACTAGTAAACATAATTTTTGTTGTAGCTAAGAAAAAATTATTTAATAAAGACACATTTAAAACGTGAATCTACCAATTCTAAATGCCGGGATGGTCTAACGGTACAACGCTCGAATTCAGACTTTGGTGAGCATGGATTCAAATCCCATCAACGGCACTACAATGCGGGCCCACGTTTGGCTTCGCTAAACTATGTCTACTGCTGAAAGATGTTTCTTGTGCAAACATTCAAAGTAGCAAACAAAACAAAAATTAAATAAAAATAAAAATGATTGTGTTGTTGCTTTGAGACATGGGCAAAGTTTTTAAGACCCGGTGAGACCGGCCATAATTTGTGGATCGAAAACGTGGACTATTAGAAAAGCCCGGAAAAATGAAAGTTGAACTCAGTTGACATTAAGATAGGAATGTTTCAATGAAACAAGATAATATATGAGGCTATTAGAAAAAGCTGAAAGTTATTAAAACTTATAAAAAAAATTAAGAAAAAATATTGAAGTCTTATGGCCATATTCTGAGAAAAAGTAAAAATAAAAACCAACTGTTAAATAGTGAGTTAGCAGATAAGAAAAAACCAACTATAAAAAAGGAAAAGCCGGAAAACAAGGAGAAGAAACATGTATTTATCTGTTTTTCAAAGTTTTCAGTTATAATTAGCAAAATAAACAACATACGTATAATCAATGCATTAGTACTAATCATAATTTACCTCTATTTTAATTTAAAAACGGATTTTATATTTTTACCATTGCTGTGTTTAAAAATATATTTTCAAGTAAAATCACTGTTGAATGCAAAAATTATTACTAGTTAAAATGTCAACATTTATTAGTGTTACAATGTGTTTTGATGTTTTTAATTACTTTCGTGTCAACAAAATAATTAAAATTAATGTCAATTTTGACGATAATGCATGATTGATAGTCTGCATTGTTGCGAATATAATTTTATTTCCGCCATCTTGTTTTTTTTCACATGACTACTAAAAGGTCATTTCAAGTTTTTATTTCTAATTCATTTAATTATAATTTTGTTGTTTTTAATTGAAAACTATTTATAAAAAAATGCATTTTTCACTTTTATGTTTTAATTTGATAAAAACAAAAATTTGATGAAGGATATTGCTTTAATTCAAGTTATGTAAATTTTGATGTATTAATCGTTTTTGCAATTTGTCATGTTTTAACAATAAAAATAAATAATTTTTTACTTGTAAGTAGGAAATTGGCAAAAATAGGTAAAATGTTCTATGACACATTTTTGCATTCATTGCTATTGTTGTTGTTGTTGTAAAGTAAATAAATTTATTTCCGCCATCTTGTTTTTCTCTACAGTGACCACTAGAAGGTCATATCAAGTTTTGTTTGTTAAAATTGATTTGATTATAATTTTGTTTTTTATTAAAAACTATTTATTAAAAAAATAATTCCTTACTTTTATGTATATTTTTTTAGTTTAATAACAACAAAGATTTAATGAGGAAAGTTGTTTCAATTTAAGTTGTGCGAATTTCAAAACAAATGCATGTATAAAGTAAGTTGTTTTTTGATGTATTAAACGTTTTACCAATTTGAAACCATTTCATCTTTTAATAATAAAAACAAAATAATTTTTAATTTGTAAGTAGAAAATGGGCAAAAACAGGTAAAATCTTCCTTGACTCATTTTTACATTCGTTGTTGTTGTTGTAAAAATAATAAATTTATTTCCGTCATCGTGTGTTTTGTATATGACCACAGATAATAATTTCAAGTTTATCTTTCAATTTATTTGACTAGTAATTAAAGCACTGGCCTAAAATCAGATAGAACGTAGGTGTGAAAAACTGTTGATAATTCTATACATGGATGAAACAGCTGTACAGTGCTCTTGGTTGACTGAATCAAATGAATTTATTATTCAAGTAAATCTGACAATTTTAACAATTTACCCTTGAAAACCCACTAAAAATTACACATTTGTTGTTTGTTTATATTGACAATTATTTAATAAAAAATGTCTTAATTAACAAGTTGTGTAAATTTTAACAAATACATATAGATAGTAAGTTGTTTTTAGTAAATATTTCATGTTACAATAATAAAAATATTACTCTTTATTTTTTGTAAAAATAGAAATATGGGCAGAAACAGATAAGCGTTTTTTTCACCACAATTTTTTCTCCCTACAATACTACTTGTTTGTGCAAAGGCTAAAAATTATAAAATTTAAGCGATAATTTTATACTCAAATCTAACAAAGTTGTTTATTTGTTTGTTTATTTGTTTGAAAACACAAATTGATAATAATAATAATAATAATAATAATAATAATGATAATCTATATCTACTTTGCCTAGTACCAATTGCAATAATAAATACTTCATTTTGCTTGGCTAAATGGTCACTTGCTGAACAATGTTTATTCAAAATCAACCATGCAGTAACAAATGAATAAATTGAATTAAATTGTGTATTGATTCAATTGTGACTGCTTACATGATTCGCTAGAAACATTTTTGAATAAGTGAACATTTAGCCCATAATAGTTGTAAAATATTTATATTGATCAATAAGAGGACGCCACTGGAACAAACAACGGTCGAGAAGTGATAGCGCGATTTAGATGACAGGGTAGAGTAAAAGTTGACGTGGACTAGATAAAGAAAATTATTATTTGATCAAATTCGGCGTTTAACGCCCAAAAGACCAGAAACGAACGGTTTTGAAATGGACAATTTAATGATGGCACAAGAAAGGTTAACGTAGACTACAGCCAACCTTGACTAAGACCAGGTGGGGAATGTCTAATTAAAATGAATATCTCATGTAATCAAGCAACTACTTTGGCAAAATATTCGAACATATGGATTCGTTTTGTTGCGTCATGTTTTTTATGAATTATGGGACTTTGTTCTTACTGTTATCTTATTCCCATGCTTATTTTTAAGGCAAAAGGATTTTGTACTAGTAATAATAATAAAAATAATAACAATAATAATTTTTTTTTAAATAACAATAACAATAATAATAATAATAACAATAATAATAATAATAATAATAATAATAATAATAGTAATAATAATAATAATAATAATAATAACAATAATAATAATAATAAATAATAATAACAATAATAATTTTTTTAAATAACAATAACAATAATAATAATAATAATAATAATAATAATAATAACAATAATAATAATAGTAATAATAATAATAATAATAATAGTAATAATAATAATAATAATAATAATAATAATAATAATAATAATAATAATAATAATAATAATAATAATAATAATAATAATAATAATAGTAATCATAATAATAGTAGTAGTAATAATAATAATAGTAATAGTAATAATAATAACAATAATAATAATAGTAATAATAATAATAATAGTAGTAGTAGAATAAAAATAATAGCAATAATAATAATAATAATAATAGTGATAATAATAATAATAGTAGTAGTGGTAATAATAATAATAACAATAATAATAATGATAATAATAACAATAATAATATTGGTAGTAGTAATAATAATAATTTGTCGGGCTAATAAAAGTTATAAAATGTTTCAAGTCCCACAATCGGCACAAATGCCCAGTCGGTTTTGTTCAAACGTTTACTTACTAAAAAAGACACTTTTTGTAAAATAAAAAAGAATTTAAGGGGCAAAATCCAAATTGTAAAATTGTACCCTGTTTAATCTTAAATCCCTATTAAATTTTTTTAGACTGGCAATCCTCCTTTTGAATATTATTGATTAAAAAAACGGCATAACAAAGCAAATTATAAAATTGCATTTTGATTTACAAAAAACCGAAATTGCTGGATATCCCCTTAAAAAATTAATCTATTTAAACCGAACACGTAAAGTACAGTTAAACACGCCAACATAATTATATTTAAAAAAATATAACATACATTTGTTTTTAGAAATGTTATATTAGTATTGTCAGATTCACTTTGAATAATAAGTTTGCTAGGTTTTTAAGTTAACTAGGAGCACTGTACAGCTGTTTCACATCCTTATTTGAAATCATTAGCAGTGCATACCTTTCAAGTTTTACACATACACACACATGAACTTGAACTCACGCGTTTGCTTGACACCAGATAGGACATGGGTTCAAGTTCATGTGTGTGTGTGTGTGTGTAAAACTTGAAATATACGCGCTGCTAATGATTCTAAATAGGGATGTAAAACAGCTGTACAGTGCTCTGGTTGACTTAAAAACCTAGTGAATTTATTATTCAAGTGAATCTGACAATTCTAAAAACAAACAATCCCTTAAAAACCCATTGATAAATAGATACATTGATGCCAGGACCTAGATATTAAAAGTCATGGTGCAACCGATCATTATTTCAGTTGTTAGCGGTAGCAACAAATAACAATTGAAGTTATTGAACATTTCTCATCAATTAAATAATGTATAACCAACTGTAGCTAAGCGCAAATCAGAAAAAGTCTGTGTTTAAAATTGTGTAAGCCGTACATACATATACATTATTGATAATTCTGTAAAAAAGTGGATAAAACAGTGGTAGAGTACTTCTGGTTGGCTTAAACCAAGTGGATTTATTATTCAGTAAATCTGACAATTTTAATATATTATTCTTAAACATTTAACGTTTTTTAGCATATTTATTGTTTAAAATGTTTTACGACAAACGTCCTTCAGCACTGGATATTTAAGAGAAACCAAAATTATGCCCTTATTTTGTATCACTAGACTACCCGGTTTTTATATAACTATATTTGTTTACGCAGTCCATTTTCATTACACAACAATAATTTATTTATTAGCGTTAAATATATCTTTTTAAAAATATTTATATTTGGCATTTTGCTTGAACTTTACAATAAATTTAATTTATTTAAAAAAATTCAGACAATCTAAACTATAGCTGTATTAATTATTGCAATTTACACAAATTGTTATGTAAAAGTATTTTTAAAATGTGCCTTTATTAAATGTTAATTAGATAAACAAAAGTATAAATATTCAAACAAATTTTTTTGCAAATAAACATTATTGAATATTTTATTCATTAATATTTCAATGAAGATTGTGTTACTTGTGTTCAACAATTAATTATTTCCATATTAACAATTCGTCCTAAGCAATAAAATATTGACAAAAATACTCAAATCAAACATTATTAAACCAAATACGGAGATTTAATTATAAATCAAGTTGACGGTAATACTGTAGACAAAATGGCTGCCTTTTAAAGACAATAAAAAGTGAAATAAAACAATTTTATTGTACATTAACTCCGCCTAGTTTGGATTAGAAATGATTCAATTTAGCCAGTCCCAATCCTGGATAAAGGACATAGGACTACAACTGATAATCTAATTATATTGACACATTGAAACCCCGTTTGTATGTACGTAAACAATTTTTAACTTGTTGATAATACAGTGGGCAATTAGCATTGATTAGATACATTATGAATAATAAATTTACAGGGTTAGTTTCAAACAACCGGTAAATTAGTGGCTAGATAAGGCGTGGGTTCAAGTTTGTGGGTACGGGAGAAACTTAAAAGGTATGCACCGCTCATAATTCCAAACGAGGATAAAAAAGACAATTCAATGCTCCTGATTAACTGAAATCAAGGGAATTTATTATTCAATAACTACTATTAAAAATATGTTTGTTTGTCGGCAACTTGAATCAACTTAAACATACATTGTGGCCGTATATATCTATACATATATAAACCAAAACTCTATATGTTTGCGACTGACGAGAATGTACGAAATAAAAAAAAACAATACCCAATGCATTTAAAAATGTTAAAAAAAAGTGTAAACATACTAATAACTTCAACATTGATCTTATTGTAGACAAATTTAACAACTTCCGTATTGCTCTGCTGACTCAAATAATTGGGCAAAACGTTGGGCTTTTTACGATTTGCTCCCGACCGTTCCAAACATATCCACTGGCCTGCGTCTTGTTCGCTAACCCAAGCAATAAACAGCCGGCTTTCGAGTACGTGTGAATCAAGCCATTGTGACGTAATAAAAACGCCGCCCGAACGGAAGGGATTGGGATAGCGCCGATAGCCGCGGTGATACCATTCGAGCAAGATGGACGTGTCCAACTTGGCATCGAGTGACGAAAATGTTGCTTGACAAACCAATTCGAGAGGCGTTCCGTAAAATACGAGTTTGGGACCTGTGATAATAATGGCTGGATAAAATAAAAATGTTAAAGAATTACTAATTATTTATAATGGGTTTATATTATGTAAATGTTGATAAACACATTTTTTTAATGGAAAAACATTTTGATTTTGTGACAGTAAAGGAATAGAGCTGGACCTCGCTTGGCGCTATTACATGTTTCTCGTGAAATGTTTAAGTAGGAACAACCAAATAAATTAACAAAAAATATTGAAACATTTTAAGTGGTGATCGAGCGGTACAGCGCTCGACTTGGACCTGAGTAGGCATTGGGGTTCGAATCTTACCACCGGCCCGTTCAACTGTCCACTGTTAAAAAATGTTTTCCATTAAACATTAATTAATTCCGCTGTAGTCGGTCCCAAGTCCAATTGAGAAAAAGGTGGATTAGAGTGCAAGATTAGCAACCTGGCCTGTGTAAAAAATGGAACAACACCAAGAGGACACCATTTTATTAAACTACACTAACTAAATGAAAGCAGCATGATTTGGATGACACTATTTGACAAATTCCCAAATCGAATTTCCAATCTTCGATATGCACAAGTTTTAAAGTCAACACTCTATGTACAATTATATTGCTCCATACTTTTCTAAGCAAAAAAATTGTATAAATTTAATATTGGATACAAGTTATTGTTTAAAATGCTGTTATTTTTAATTAAAAATAAAGTAAGAACTACAATAATTACATTGTACTAGACCTCCGGATTTAACATTGAATAAATGTAGGCATAAGGCGCATCGCCAGCACCAAATACCAGCCTATGTTTCTAGAGTTTTGTTAAATGTTCAATTACCATTAGCTTAGTGATTAAGGTGTCGGCCTGACACCAGGCGTGGGTGTGAGTTGACAGCAGATAAATCGTGGGACTTGAAAGGTAAGTGTTCCTGATAATTTTAAACGAGAATGAAACAGCTGTACACTTTTCTCGATTGGCTTAAATCAAGTAAATTTATTATTCAAGTGAATCTGACAAGTCTAATGAGTACCCTTAAATATAACCGAACCGTGCCACATAAGGCTGTTAAACCTGGCAGTATGCAAGCATTTATATAGTAAAAGTCCTAGTGAAAGAATTTTCTCACTTGCTAAACCGGCAGTAACGTAACTGGGCAATTACAATTGATTACTGTATATAATAAATTTACAGGGCAATTTCAATCACCAGTATCTCAGTGGTTAATGTGTTGACCTGACAACGTGTGTTCAAGTTTATGTGTGTATATGAAACTTGAAAGCTATGCATTGCTTATTTTTTTAATGTTTATTATTTTGAATGTTTAACAAGAAACATCGTTCAGCAGTGGGGACATTTGCGCAAAGCCGAATGCGAGCCCGCATTTTAGTGGGCCAGTGGTAGGATTCAAACTTATGTCTACTGAGGCCCAAATTAAGCGTTGTACCGCTAGACCATCCTAGATTTTAGACGAGGATAAAAGAGTTGTACAATGCTCCTGGTTAACTAAAACCAGGTGAATTTATTATTCAAGTAAATATGACAAATGTAATAAAAACCCTCGAAAACTCATTAATAAATATACAATTGTTGGAAAATGATTATTTCCACCTAAACAATAAGAAAATAACAAAAATAAACCAACAGTTAGTTACACGTCAAAACTTCAAAGCAACATTATTATGCCACATTCATTTTTTTTAACCAAGTCTCTAATGCTTTACGTTTTTAGTAAATCCATTAAATTTTGTAAATTGCACACTATGACGTAATGTTTTATGGGGGATGAAGCAAAACATTTTGCAGAATGTTCAAATACATAGAAACATTTTGTTGTCTCATGTTCTTTTTGAATTAAGAGACTTTGTTGTTGTTGTTTTGCTGTAATTGTTATTTTATTGCCCCATGCTCATTTTTAAAGCAAAATGGTTTTGTAATAATAATAATAATAATAGTAATGTTTTTTTAAATATTATTATTACTG
>JAKXYG010001306.1:312500-327500 GCA_025895645.1 Cardicola forsteri | reverse complement strand
CGATTTTTTAACTCCACCACTCCTGAAGACCTGTTTTATTCATTATACTTGTATTACATATTTTATTATTTATTTTGCTTTAAATAGCATGGGCAACAAGATTGATTTTATATAATAAATTTTTAACTTTGCTATAATGAAACGGTGTCATCTTGTTTTTTTTTAATCAATATATTTTTTACAAGGATCAAGTTGTTAAAGTTGCACTCAAACCCTCCAGGCTTGGTACGGGTTAGATTCGTTCATTTCTGATTTTTTCAAATTAACTCATTACTCCTATTGCTAGTCATTTAAAAACATCATTTTTTAAATGTTTATTACTTTGAATGTTTTACAAGGAACATCTTTCAGCAGTAGACATTTTAGCAAAGCCAAATGTGGGCCCGCATTTTAGTGGGTCGGTAATGGAATTTACATCCATGCCCACCGAGGTCCAAATCGAGCGCTGTACTGCTAGACCACCCCGGTATTATTATTATTATTATTATTATTATTTATCATTACTTAGTAAACGAGGGCCCAAATTTAGTGTCGGTGGTGAGACTCTGGTTTGAGTCTGTCGCTGTACCATTAAATTATATTGATTTAATTAAAAACAGTAAACATTACTTAACTTTTTAAAATTACATAGTTTTTTTTGTTTGTTTTAGATATTCATGCATTGTTGTAAATATTACGTCTGGTGCAACAACTTATGTAATCCAACATTAAATCAATTTAAAAAATTGTTTCAAAGTGCTAATTACTTCTCAAGCTTCGAATATAAAGAAATTCC
Source organism: Cardicola forsteri (assembly GCA_025895645.1). Lineage (NCBI taxonomy): Eukaryota > Metazoa > Platyhelminthes > Trematoda > Strigeidida > Aporocotylidae > Cardicola > Cardicola forsteri. Next base: position 326,725 of record JAKXYG010001306.1, on the reverse strand, counting down.
TCAAATCTGTTTATATTCACACAGTAAAACCTACTTTATTTGGACAAGCATTAGTTGGTTATTACATATCGTAATGTTTGAGTTTGTGTAAGTCATGTCATCTGTACTCCCCTTTATGTATATATATACTAAAATTGTATATGTTTGCGACTGATGAGAATATATGAAATGAATTCATCTCATATTTTACGTCTTCTTATATTTTTATTTAGAATTATATAAATGTTTTTTAAGTCATGGCAAATGATGGAGTTATCGCTTACAACTACAATGGAAATAATGTTTTTTACCCTATCTTGTCCCGTTTAGAAAAGGAGAAAGGTTTGAGCGCAAAATACGTAACCTGGCTTTTGTCAAAAGAAATCAATATTGCTTTAAAACAATAAAAAAAGTAAAAGCAGCATAATTATAACAAGGCAGTTTGACATAATCCGATCAGAATTTCAATCTTCGATATGCACAATTTTCAAAGTCGACAATTTAATGTATAATTGCATGGGACAATTTTGTTGTCGCATTCTTTTTTTGGGGAATAAAAGGGTTTTGAATAAATAAATGAATTATTCTTAATATATTTTACTAAAGTGTCAGTCAAATGTGTCTAAGATAAGGAGCAATTGTAACGCGTTAATTTAAAATTTGCTTTAGTTATCTGCTTGAGATTATGAAGACAACATTTTAATTTAAAAATTAAATTATTTCAAATTTACATTAATTATAAAAAACGGATTATTTAAAAAAGTTGGCATTAATTATATTGTAGCTAGCGAGATAAATATTTTAATTTTACTTGATACATTAGGTATTGTTAGAAAAATATTGGTTTTAAAAATAGTTTGCATTACAAACGTTGAAAATAAAAATTAAATGTTGCAACCTTCCTATAAATCAAGGTAAACATAAATATTTTGCTAGTTATCTATACTTTTAACCTGTTTTGTTAACATAAAAACAGTTCATCTCTACATTGAACTTAGCTTGGTTGTAAAGTTTTTGTTTGTGTATGCTTGATTTTACTAACTTAAATGTCATCTGTACCCCCTTTTTGTATATATATATACTAAAATGTTATATGGTTATGACTGACAAAAATATACAAAATGAATTCATTTCACAGTTTACGTCTTGTCATATTTTTATAAAGGGAACCCCATGCTTGAAAATCTATACTTTTGTTGTAATCTTAATTGAAACAGAAATTATTTTTGTTATTTTTTCCTTAATATTAGCTAAAATAATTTAAAATTATTATTATTTATTATTTCAAAACCATTTTAATCTAAAAATCATGGGGCAACGCAAGATTGTTCTACGTGATTGACCATCAAATTTTTAGGCTTTGAAGATAGTGAAAATTAAACATTGAAATTCTATTTGGATTTCGTCAAACCCCATTATTTGAATCTTGCTGTTTTCGTTTTTTGTCATTATAATTGAATAAAATGGTTTATTCTTGTTGTTGTCTTAGCAATACGTTTTGCACAATGACCAGGTTGCTAACAATAAATTCGAACCCTCTTTTTTCTTTAATAAACAGACTTGGAATGAGTCGCGGTAAAGTCATATAATAATACATGTTAAAAATAGTTTATTATTTTTAGTTTATTGCTTAAATATTTGCAAAAAATTATTTTTTTATTAAGTGGATATTTTGCAAAATAACTTACATTTTACGTCAATAATACATAATAATTTTTAACATTTTGTAACTACCCTAATTCTCAGTGGTCTGGCGGTACAGCGCTCGATTTGGACCTGAGTGGTTATAGGTTTGAATCCCAACACCGGCTCACTAAAATGCGGGCCCACTTTTGGATTCGTTAAAATGTCCACTGCTGAAAGATGAGCGTTTCCCGTGTAAAACATTCACAAGTAGTAAAAATAGACTAATTAATTAATGATAATAACAAATATATTATTTTGCTGCTATCGTATCTACTGTCTCTTGTGTCTTATTTTTATAACATCTTTATGTATATAATATATATCCAGTCAGGAATTAAAACTTATTGAAATAGTGACATTAATAGTGTCGACAAGTTTAAACACGACTCAACTCAAACAAAGCCTAGAGTTACAGTTACATTTATTATCCTTTTATGACTAATAATATTTATTATTATTTAATATTTATTATTATTAATATTATTACTATTATTTTTATTATCATCATCACTATAAATATTATTATTATTATTGGTGTTAATATTGTTATTATTATTATTATTATTATTATTATCACTATTATATTATTACTATTATTATTATTATTATTATTATTATTATTATTATTATTATTATTATTATTATTATTATTATTATTATTATTATTATCAATTATTATAATCATTATTATTATTGGTGTTATTATTATTATTATTATTATTATTATCATTATTATTATTATTATTATTATTATTTATTATTATTATTATTATTATTATTATTATTATTATTATTATTATTATTATTATTATTATTATTATTATTATTATTATTATTATTATTATTATTATTATTATTATTATCAATAATATAATCATTATTATTATTGGTGTTATTATTATTATTATTATTATTATGACTATTATTTATTTTTATTTTTATTATTATTATTATTATCATTATTATTATTATTATTATTATTATTATTATCATTATTATTATTATTGGTTTAATATTATTATTATTATTATTATTATCACTATTATTATTACTATTTTTATTATTATTATTATTATTATTATTAATAATAATAATATAATCATTATTATTATTATTGGTGATAATATTATTATTATTATTATTATTATTATTATTATTATTATTATTATTATCACTATTATTATTATTTTTTAAATTATTATTATCATTATCATTATTATCATTATTATTATTAATAATAATAATACACTCATTTTTATTATTATTGTTATTGTTATTGTTATTTACTACTTTAAATATTTTACGGGAATCATCTTTGAGTAATGAACATATTAACAAAACCATACTTAGATCTGGATTTAGTGCCGGGAATCGAAAGCATTGCCACCCCTGTTCGAGTAAAGCAATGTACTGATGGACCAGCCCAGGCACCACTTGATAAAATAATTTTTTAACAAAATATTGGCAGTAAAAACTAAATAATGATAATAATAACAATGATAATAGTAATAATAATTTGTTACTAACCTACGCGTAAATTATTTATTTAAACTATGCAATCAATGCCTAATTATTTGTTGATGCATTGAATGTCAATGTTCTTTGTATAATCATCAATCAAACAATATAAATTTAAACAAAAAAACAATATGGAAATTAGATTTTTAGACAATGAAATAGTATGAAAATTAAACTCAAAATTTGTAGTTATAAAAATATTGAAATTATAAACTAATTGCAAAAAAACTAACATATATGTTTTTGGGTAGTTGCTATTTTTGGTTCGTCCACTTGATATTGCTCGGAGGGCATAGGCTCAACTAAAATTACAATTTAAATTAACAGCATTTTAAAACCCATTTATTTAATCAAACGTTAAGAGGTTGTATAGAACTAAAACAAAATACTTCTAAATTTATTTATTTATTTGTTACTACATTTTGGCGAAGCCAAACGTGGACCCGCATTTTAGCGCCGGTGGTGGGATTTGGAACCCTGTGTTTTAAAAATGCATAAGGTAATAAGATGACAATAATAAAAAAGAAACAACAAAACAGGAATTCGACTAAATAATTTTTTTAATCTAATTGTAATAATTCGATGTAGTGGATGACAGTCATAAGCCCATTGTTTGAAATGTCATCATGCCCAGTAATCTTTGAAATAATTCTAAAACACCGACACTAAAGAAGATTCATTAGCTTGTAAATCTTGTCTGTTCACTTCCACATATTACCATAGGAATGATAAATTTTGTTTTCAGGCGGATGGAAGAACATAATCATATTGATTTGACTTTATAAAAGACTGTTATTGTTTTTCCAAGTCTAGCTTCAACATCGATTTCGGTATGCCCCTCTTTACCAATGATGTAAAAGTATTTTGTCCACCAATTTTGATTGGAAAACAATCATTTGACTTTGTACATAACACTTTAGTTTTTAAACAGTTAATTTGTAAACGGGAGCGTGTTGTCTTACTGAGTTGACTTAGCATTTAGCATTGATAAAACTGTAATGAAACCAATAAAACCTCTCTATTTACAAAGATACAAACTGAGAGTTTTCTTACAATGCAAAAGATTAATTAACAGTAATTAATTGCAAACGTATTTTAGAAAACTTTAAATTAACCAATTACATGCATAATTAAAAATATTTATTATAAAACATAAATACAAATTAATGATATAAACAAAATTGTAACTTTAAAATATACCTTTCTAACAAAATTAACTTATATAATATAAACGTACACGTATTATAACGTGATAGGGGTTTGTACTTTTAAAACAGCGTTTAAAAATATTATTATTATTATTTTGTGATTTTTGTTTTTGAAAAGAAAACGTGATAAACAGTTGATAAATAAAGTAAAAGGAAGGAGCTCTTATTGACATAAAGGTTTGTCTTATTTTTTTTATTTAAAAACAAAATTACATTATATAACTTTTTATGTATATATATATATATATACTTTACTAGAGATATATTCAACACATAAATGTATTTTCACCATAATCAAACAGCATAGCAATACGAAAAAACAAAACTAGTGCAGATAAAATTATATAATAGGTCATACATATAAATGTAGTCAATATGATAAACATATGGTTCGTAAAAATAGCAAATTTAAAATTACTGTACTTTGAATGATCCATTATAAAGTAGCATTACATTATGGTGCTGGATGTACAACAATTAATTTAGACAAATAATAATAGGTATTTATTAGAAGATCAACTTTTTTTTTTAAATTCTGATGTACAATTAAGATTTGCCAGAAACGTTCGATTGGTTCAGCGTGCAGCTCCTACTACGGACCTACTCAATGCGAATCCACGTTTAGTCTCGTCAAAATGTTTACTACTAAAAAAAGGTTCTTCTAAAAGTAGTTAAAATTAAAAAATTAACTTTGAGCAAATTTTAAAAATTGTTTCACACATTTTTGTCAAATTAAAAGTAAGTTTTCTAATTCAATTGGTATTAATAATTATTGTATACCTTTTTAACAAACTAATAAATAATTTAAGCTATTCTCGAAGCGATAGAAATGATTACAACAACATACTCAAAACTGGATAAGTCTACAATGCATCCACTTGTCATTCAGCGATGGTCGAGCGATTGACTTAAAATGTTTAAAATAGTAAAAACAGTTGCGAACAATTTATTGTACTTACCAACAGAAACGTAAAAAATATTTTTCTTTTTGAAAACCGTCTGTATTTGACTATTTTGCCTTTGATCCGTGTGCATTCGAGACCACTTTCTATTCGTTTTAGTCAACATTGCATTGTTTGAAGCATTGGTTAGGGTTGCACTTCTGTTTATCGATTGAGCTTTTGTAGTGCACAAGTAGACGCCTGTATCATTTAAACGTGCTTTGTGTATTAACAAATGCCATTGATTTGGAGATTTGAACGTAATCTGTATTCGTTGGTCGGGTATAAATCGGTTTTTGCCAATTGATAGAGGATAATCCAATCCTTGTTTGTTCCACAAAACCTGTTGTTAAACCCCCGCCCCGGGCCCAAACAAAAAAAACATTTGGTATAATATTACAAAACCTTTTTGTTATGTCTTTTTAAAAAAAAATAGGTTGCTAATCTTCAGTTCTAATCCCTTGTCAACTGAACTTGAAACCGGTCTATAGACTAAATAGAATAAAGTAATACATATACCGGAGTAGTCTAACGGTAGACATGGGTTTAATTTTTATCACTGGGCCCACGTAAGGCTTTGCTAAAAAATGTGTTTCCCGTCAAAACATTTTAAATAATAAAAATAATAATTTTTAAATTGAAAAAAATAAAACATTTATTGATTAAATGTTTGAAGAAATATTTATTCGCAAGTAGATGTAAAAAAAATTTAAACGGGGCTTGCGTTTATTGTCGGAAGTAAAATTTCGCCTAGAAGGAATTAGAAATGAATCGATCTTGTTAGTTCCAAGCCTAAAGGTAAGGCAGGTAAGGCAGGTAAGGCATCGGACAGTAAAAACTTATGCCAAATCTATCTAATATCCATAATGCTTGAAATGAGTTTAATGGAAAACTAAATAAAAATAACATGTGATTAGAAACAAAGACCTTTCATAAAAGAAATGAAAAAAATTGATAAAGACAAAAAGTTAAACTCCATAGTCATCCAGTCTAACGTTTCGGTTATTTTTGTGCCGGAATGGTTTAGTAGTCTATTGCTTGAGTTAAATTTGGATATACGTGGATTTGAATGCTACCACTGACACCAAATGCTTAATACCCCACTTATTTATTACAAAATAGCTATTATAATTTAAAATTTAACGTATTTTTTATTGTTTAAACTAAAGATTCTTTAAATAGCAAGAAACTGAGCTATGTTCAATTGCCTCCGTACAGCCCGGACCTCAATGTAATTAAAAATTTATATAGTTATCTTAAACAAGAGGTAAATCGGACGGACGCTTAAAAAAAGATAATATTTTAAAAAATCAAATACCACAAGATTATATCAATAATTTGGTCGAATCTTATTCGAAGCGTTTAAAAAAAGTTATTAAAAGCCACGGCTATTCTTTGAATTTCTTAATTTGGACAATTTTGTATATATGTACATATTTTATAATATAATTTATTTTTAGGCAAGTAACGTAGTAGTATTTTTAACTTAGATATACCTGGACATACACCTGCTACCACCGGCACTGAATGTTCAATGCCCACTCGCAACTGATAATATAAAATAATACGAAATTATATTTGCATCATTTCAATTTACAAATTTGTTACTGTACAATATATAGCAAATTATAAACAAGACTATTTTTGTATTTATTACAAAAAGCACTGGCTCATTAACTGTGAAATTGCAGATTTATGTGCCAGGTAGTCCCAGTGGAACAGCGCACGATTTAGACCTCGGTGGATATGCATTCGAATCCCACCACCGGTTCACGTTCGGCTTCGCGCAAATGTCCCCACTGCTAAAAGATGCGCGTTTCTCGTCAAAAGATTCAAAGTAGCTTAACATATAATAAAAAATATATCAACCGATAAAGTTTTGTCCTTTTTGAAGCAGCAATTACAAATGATGCAACAAAACAATTGTAGAATTTTTTTTAAATAAAAACCATATTTTGCAAAATTAATAGAATTATGCTGGAATGGCACTGAGGTATCCCCAACCAGCATTAGTTGCAGACGGCACTCTGGATTATCTTTCAAATGTTTCCAGCTGGACATGTTTGCAATAGATCCGACATTAACCCTTATTATTATTATTATTACTCTTACTATTATTATTATTGTTATTATTATTATTATTATTATTATTGTTATTATTATTATTATTATTATTATTATTATTATTATTATTATTATTATTTTAGTGTTATTATTGTTATTATTATTATTATTGTTATTATTATTATTATTATTATTATTATTATTATTATTATTATTATTCTCCGCCTAGTTTGGATTAGAAATGATTCAATCTAGCCAGTCCCAAGCCTGGATAAAGGAGGAGGGTTTGAGCGCAAGGTTGGCAACCTAGCCTCTGTAAAAATTTATACTGCTGCAGAAACAGTAAAAGATGACGTCATTCCGGCAAACAACAACGTTTCTGGATGGCAAAGTTACCAGATGACAAGGTTGAGTGAAAGCCGAAAGAAAGCGCAATCTTCGATTTGCAGAATATTTAACGCCAACGAGACTTTGTTATTGTTGTTGTTGTTTTGCTGTAATTGTTGTCTTATTGCCCCATGCTTATTCTTAAAGCAAAAGGGTTTTGTAATAATAAAAAAATAATAATAATTATTATTATTATTATTATCGGTTTTAATTAAATATATATATTGATTAAACGTAGTACAATAAAAAATGTATAAAAATGCTTTAATTATTTACTGTAAAATAACTACAGTTTGTTGTGTTGGTTTTTTTTAAAGTTTGATGACACTTAATATTTTAAATTTTGTGATCAAAATTTGTTTCTTTTTTGGAAAAAGTAAGTGTTTCAAAGAAAAAAGAAAAAAATTTTCTTTGATCTAAAAAGAAATTGGAATTTTTTCAACTTGATGTTACATTATTGTTCATTTATTAAATTGTAAAATAAAAGTAATAATTTATTTACAGGGTCTAAAATGATAGTTGTCAATGAACTCTTAGTTTTCAATTTTTTTGTTTTAACTTGAGAGACATAAACAGCTCAGAATATATAGCTATTTTTAATTAATTTTTCAAGTCTGAACTACGACAAAATGCATCAGGGCATTTAGTGGTTGTCTAAGATAATGCTCCAATGCATACGTCAAAAAAGGTAACGTGGTTTTTATCATAATTTAAAAATTAATGCATTTTTTTATTGTTTAGACTAAAGATTCTTTAAATAGCAAGAAACTGAACTTTTGTTCAATTGCCTCCATAGAGCCCGAACCTCAATGTAATTGAAAACATTTTAGTTATCTTAAACGAGAGGTAAATTGGATGAATAATCAAAGCACGCTTAAAAAAATCGATTATATCTTGAAAAATCAGATTCCACATGATTATATCAATAATTTGGTCGACTCCTATCCGAAGCTTTTAAAAGAAGTCATTAAAAGCCACGGTTCTCCGTTGAATTACTAAATTTGGACAATTGGTGATGTCTATTTTGTATATATGTACACATTTTATACTAAATTTAATTTTAAACAAATAATCTAGTAGTATTTTTATCTTGTTGAAATGTGTAAATCCTGGGTTTTCAGTCTAAGTGAAAATTGGTAATGCTATTTGTAAAAAAGAAATATGTTTATTGTTTTAATTGTTGGTACTGCTAATATGATGTTTAAGAGTTATTTTAGTAAAATGTTGATGTGCCTAATATGCTTAAGTGATGTGTGGAGAAAGTGAATCAATTTCAATAAGTTAATTTTGACAGGTCCTATTTTATCCCCTATATATATTTAAATTGTTTAAAGATTTTTTTTTTCAAAATTTTATTAAATCTCTTTCAAAACCGTATGGCAAGCAAAATCGTACCCATAGTTACTTTTTTATACTAATTTTAGTTTAAAACAGGTTTTGATTGAATAAACAATGTTTATTGGGTGGGGTTGGCTTAGTAATGCAACACACCAACTCAAACTTTGATAGACATCGGTATGAGTGCCGGGTTGTTCCAGTAGTACAGCGCTCAATTTAGACCTCGATAGACAGGGGTTCAAATCCCACTAAATGCGGACCCACATTTGGCCTTGCTAAAAAATGTTTCTCGTCAAAACATGCAAAATTGTAAACAATAAATAAATAAACAAAATGCGGAACCACGTTGGAATTTTCTAACATGACTAAAATGAGACCTGTTAATTTTAATACAATGAAATTGATTGACTTTCTTTACACATCACTTAATCATATTAGGTACATCAACATTTTACTAAAATAATCCTTAAACATCATATGAGCAGTACCAATAAATAAAACAATAAACATATTTCTTTTTTACAAATAGCATTATCAAATTTTCACTTAGACTGAAAACCCAGGATTTACATTTCAACAAGATAAAAATACTACTAGATTATTTGCTTAAAAATAAATTATATTATAAAATGTGTACATATATACAAAATAGACATCACCAATTGTCCAAATTTAGTAATTCAACGGAGAACCGTGGCTTTTAATGACTTCTTTTAAAAGCTTCGGATAGGAGTCGACCAAATTATTGATATAATCTCTTAAGTTAAAACAACAAAAATTGAAAACTAAGAGTTTATTGACTAGTACCATTTTAAACCCTGTACTTGTTAAACACTGTTTATTACAAAATATTTAATCAATAATAATCAATAATAAATAGACAAATCTTAAATGGGAAAAATTTGTTTCTTAAATAGAGTTGTATACGTATTTACAACATTCCAATTTAAATGTTGTTATTTTTTTCAATCATTTTTAAGGCGGTTTTTCTTATTCTTCTTCTTCAGTTATTTCCCGCTTTTATAAAAGGTTGGTTTTATTGGTCAGTATTTGCTATTTGATTCTGTATCAAACTAATTTAAAGCATTATTTTATTCAAATGTTTCGACGGGAAACGCATGCCTTTTAACAGTGGGGGACATTTGTGCTAAGTCAAACGTGGGCCCGCATACAGTGGACCGGTGGTAGAGATTGAACTCATGCTCACCTGGGATATAGTTAAGCGATGTACCGATAAAAGATGTTACTGGTAATATAATTTAAACTAGAAATATATATATATATATATATATATATATATATCAATTTTAATTAAAACAAAACAGCTGTTTTTAAATAAACTTGCAATAATTCGGTTTAGACATAGTTTACAAAGTTTTGTATTTTTTCAAAAAGCACATGAAATGGCTTGATGCATTTTTGATATTTGAAAGTAATATGGCTCAACTTTTAACTTCCCTTAACGCTAACATTAAATAGTTTTACAGAAACTAATTTTAGTACAATAATAATATACTCAATTGGGTGCACATAATATACCTTGTTTATTATTGTAATTGTTCCAACCAAATGTTAGAGATAACTTTTACAAGCAATTTTATAAATAACTCAACTAGTCAAAAGTCAGTAAATAGAACTGACATCTTATTTCCGGTACCAGGATAGTGTCAGCGTGGTTTAACACTATAGCAATCGATTTAGACTCCAATGGGCAAGTGATTGAATCCCAACCACTGGCCTAATCGCTTGCTGATCCACGTATGGCTTTGTTAAAATATCCACTACCGAAAGGTATGTTGAAACATTCAAAGTAGTAAAAAATGTTTTTTTAAAAAAGGATTTTAAAATAATAGAAGTCAACTTTTAGAATGTTCTAAAATGATTACATGCTGAATATCGTTTGTTGTAAACACCATATAATCAATATAGACAGAAAAATACATTATTAATATTAGGAGTGAAGCTTGTATTAAATAATTTTTATGTATATATATGTATGTACGCTGATATTTTACATACATGTGACTAAAGAGAAAATACATAATTAATTTAGTTTACAGTTTGCGTCATCTATTATTTTATTTCAAAAAATACACTGTTTATAACTGATATTTTTTCCATTTTAAATATAGAACATTTAAATAATAATAACAATAATAATAATAATAGTAATAATAATAATAATTCATTCATTCAATCTATTATATTAAAAAAATTTTAAGTTTGCTTATTTTATTTTAAATTTAAATTTATTTGTTTAGAAAGGTATTTTAGCTTTTGTTTAATATTCTAAAATACATTCAATTCTAATATTTAAATTGTTGAAACAATAAGAATATGTAAAGCATTAGAGTTATATATTAATTATACAATGTGTTTTGTACATAAAAATAGTAACTTATTATTTGTTATTTCTATTTACTTTTACAATTAATTAATTTGTATTTCCTAGTGTGAATTACGATTATTTTACAATGCATACACATTAGAGGGCACGATTTAGTAAACTAAAAATTCCACGTAATTTGTACATATATGAAGAGAGAGAGAGAGAGTTTAAATAACCGTTTTATTTATATAAATTTGGTTTGAATGCTGTTATGCTGTTACAGTTGTCATTCTCCATCTACCTAAATAGGAATATGTTTTTGACAAAATTGTTATGTTATAAATAAAAATATTAGAAGATTTAATTAATAATTTAAAGTTTTTGTTTATATATATATATACAAAAAATGTTTACATTTTAAACTTTGAAGTTTAGACAGCTCACTAATCAATAAACTAACCTACATATCACACACAAATGGGATTACGATCAAATTAAGTTTAATATGGTTACGATCTATTTTTGTGCACACAAACTGGATCTTAGCCTATAAATATCAACACATTAAATAATTTTCAACGTACTCGAAACTTAAGAAGTAATTAACACTTTAAAACAATTTTTAAAATCAATTTGATGATCCGTTTCAAGTAGATGACGTAATATAGAGAAAGTACATAAATGTTCTCTTCCGTACAGCCTCGTATTGATCCAGTTGTAAATGGTTTTTTTTATCAAGGTTATCTAAGCGATTGATTGTCTGACTAGTTTTATAGGTTACCGCGACAAGAGTTGAACTGATACAGTAGACAATGTATGTCATTCCAATTAATTTCTTTTAATACTTTTGTTTTTAAAATCAATTAATGTCTATTTTTTGTGTATTATATTAACAATTTCGTTGCTAATAATATTAAATGTATATATATGTATATATATATATATATATGTTTTTTTAATTTTAATTTTATGTATATTACTTTGAATGTTTTACAAGAAACATCTTTCAGTAGTGAACATTTATCTAGCGAAGCCGAACGTAGGCCCGCATTTTAACGTCGGTAATGGGATGCGAACCCCGATGCCCACCAAGGTCCAAATTCGAGCGCTGTACCTCTAGACCACTCCTACAAAGCAAAGTATTATCTAAGGTATTTATTAACAAGTGTTAGATATATCTAATAATTGAGAATAAAATAGGATGGAGCATTTTTGATAATTTATAATATATATATATATATATATACCAATATAATTGCATCAAATTCAATGTATTTAAATTAAAAAATTGTTATAATTTTTTTTCTTACTGTAGTTTTAAACCAACTGAAACTAATGAATATGGCCAGTGGTAGAATTTACAACATTTTAAAATTAAAATTACCATTAAAATTAAATTTAATATTAGTATCATTGCACAAATTTGCATAAGATGCAAAAATTATATTGAAAAATGATGTATTTTTTTAGCTAATTGCATGAATCAAAATGTAAAAATTATAACAATAATGCATTTATTGGAAATATATTTTTATATAAAAAAAAGTCATGTTTAAAGTTATATAAACGCGTTGAGTAATTATGCTTTATTAAATATGCCAAATGATGAATTATTACCAAAAAAACTAATTGTATATTTATTGGGTTAATATATTTTTCCTAAAATCAACAGTAAAAAATTTGTATATTTATTAATTTACTTTAAAAAAAACGTAAACTATTATAAACAGAATAAGTAATTTATTTAAATGCCAAAATTATTATATACCTAGATTGTTTAACTTGGTACAAAATAATTTAGACAACCTTAAAATTACAAAATGTATACTAAATTTCTATTTTGCTCCTCAAGCATAGTTTGTAGCACTTTTGTAATATTTACAAAAATTAATTTTTTAATTACATAACCGGGGCGGTTTAACAGTACAGTACTCTATTTGAACTTGGGTAAATATGGGTTCGAATCCTCACCACCGGCCTACTAAATGCGGACCTACGTTTGACTTCATTAAAACGACCACTACTGAAAGTTGTTTTCGGTAAAACATTAAGCAATATTTCTTATCCATGTTATTAATATATTTTAATGACCTAAATACTGTTTAAATGTAGAACAAAACTTGAGCAAAATACTGTGTGAAAACAAGGAATCCCGTTAAAAAATTGAACTTTGTACAATTATTTTCTGAATGCCAATAATTATTAAAATATTTTTTTAAACTGGTAATTATGTAATTGTTAAAAATTTAACCTTTTAATTTAATTTAAAATTAATTAACTAGCGCTAAACTTGATTTCTGGTAGACTACATTTTAAGTATCGCTTTATTTATTATTTAATTTTTTTTAATTTTTTTTATTTGAAGAACCTAAAGCAATGTAAGATTGTTCCATATAATTGTACATTAAATGTTTGGAGTTAAAAATTATACATATCGGATTTTGTCCTCATCGGAATTATACTGTCGTAAATTAAACAAAATTGTGGTGTCCTCTTGTGTTTTTTTAGAGTTTGGGTTGCTTATTTTACGCTCAAATCTTTTTTTTTCCCAACTGGACTTGGAACCAAATTTAAGTAGTACTACGGGCATTAAAATGCCTCGGTTTGGTTTGGTTTGATTAAATTGTTTCTTGAGCGAAAAGCTCTTTTTTGTAAAGCATTTAAGCATGACTAACGATAATAATACAGTAGGTAATAAATCCGAGTTATTATAATTTAAAAAATTGTTTTATATTTTTAAAATAACCAAAATATTTTTAAGAAAACTTGTATGAC
>JAKXYG010001306.1:277500-310000 GCA_025895645.1 Cardicola forsteri | reverse complement strand
TATTAATAATAATAATAATAATAATAATACTAACAATACTAATAATAATAACGAAAATAATAGGAATAATAATAATAATAATAATAGGAATAATAATAATAAATTTTTTAATATTATTAGTAATAATAATAATTATTATTTTTATTATTATTATTTTTATTATTATTATAAGAAGAAGAATATTAATAATAGTAACAATAATAACAATAATAATAATATTAATAATAATAATAATAATATATTTGTTGTTATTGTTGATTTAAAAAGAGTAATTAAATTTTTTTTAAAACAAATTGAGATAAAATGCAAGTTCGATTTCAGCTCCGCAATACTAAAATTATGTATTAAAATTCTAAAACTTGTGCTATCAAAATAAACTTTCGTTTGTTTGTTATTTGTAACAAAATGTATTTCTGCGAAAGTTAGGTTATTAAGAACATTTGGTAGTAAATAAAACCAAAATAGAATAAATTGTTATTAAACGTTTGCTATATGCATTCAACAATGTATAATAATTACACAAGAGTAAAATAATTAGTTTACAAAATTGTTAAACGTGCAATGTATTTCCAAACACTCTAGTGAGTGTTTCTCAATCCAACTACAGTTAATTTGATTTTTGTATTTTGAACCAACTAAGTTCAAGGTTGCAACTTACAAATAATTCATTAAAGATTATTAAATTGTGTTTAGAGAAATGTACATTACTAACAGAATTGTATTTTTGTTTTGTATTTAATAATCCTAAATGTACTTCTAATGAAGGATAAATATCAAAAGAAACAACAACAATAATAATAATACTATTAATTATAATAATAGTAATAATGGTAACAAATAATAATAATAATAATATATTTGTTGTTATTGTTAATTTAAAAAGAATAATAGACTTTTTTTTAAACAAACTGAGAAAAAAAACGTTTTTCAAAACAAACAAACAAAATATACTTTCAGTTGTTTTTTCATATCCAAAGGCAATTACAAAGTTGACATTTGGAAATGTTTTTACACAATCGCTTGCCATACATATGGCATGGCCGTCTTCCATGGTATGTTAATAACTATAAAGGCAGTACCAAATGGCAATCTTGTGTCATCATTGTAGTGTAATATAATAAGCACAATTGTAAAGTTTTTGACAAATTGGTTTTGTCTTACAGTATTGGACAAAGTGCACTAATTACACTTATTTCCATTCTTCAACATTGTAAGTGCACAATTACATATATCTTGCTATTAAAATGCTATTTTGTTGCTTTCAAACAAACGTTGGTAATTTTGTTAACCATAGATGGTATCCAGTTCGGCTTAGATAAAATAAGTGTTTGACGTACGGAAATGAAAACAGCTCAATTCCTATAGCATGATTGAATTGCATGGAACGATTTTGTTGTTGGTAGTATTTCGTCAAAAAAAAGTGTTTTTTCGCTCAATTTGTTAAATAAACAAATTATGTTGAACTAATATGAGAATTGTCAAACTCACTTGAATAACCAGGAGCACTGTACAGCTGTTTTATCCTTGTTTGAAATGATCAACAGTGCATACATTTTTTGTTTTATACAAACCTGAGAATCACACCCTATTTAGTGTTAGACCAATGCTTCAACCATTGGCCTAAAGATGGTTAATAATGACCATGTAAATTTATTATTTATTGTGAATCTAATCAACTCTAATTGCTCAACCCCTTTTAATGCTAACAAGCAAGTGAATGATTGCTTTCACTAGGGCTTCAACTATTTAGGTTTTGGTTTAATAGCCTATATTACATGGTTTGGTTATGTTTATTATGGGATTATCAGATTCACTTGGGATGTTAATGATCCACGAGGATTTGAGTAATGTTTATAAAAGCTCAATTTACAATAATGGTGATATTCTTAACTGTTTCTCCTTTACGTGGTGCTTTCTAGACTAGGTGCCAACAGGCATCTAGACTAATAGCATGGGGAACCAAGTATGCAGTAGTATAACTGGATTTTTACTGGATTTCCGTTGAGTAAATAAGTGCTAGCATACACCCAAGACACTTAAAAGTATCTCAAAGTAACTATTTACCATATGTATACCAGTCAGTCGGTATTAATCCTAAAGAAGATCGCTTAGTCAATTTTTGTAAACACTGGCGTCGTCTCTAGAAAGCGATTTCCCAGTTTAATTGACATGTTATGTTATGTTACTTTGATCTACTCAAATAGTAAACCCACTTGCTATGTCAAGTATAAAAATACGGTAAAATAACACAATTGAATGTGTAAGACAAGCAAAAGTTCTTAATTGTTAATATGATACATGTTTACAGTCAAACATTACTAAACACGTTTAAAACAAAGATCAAAGTGTTGTGCCAGTAATATTACTTGAACTTACCTGCCATCCGGAAACATATTTAATAAATAACACATACTACTATCAAACTACTCACATTAAATCAAAATTATTATTCCATTTTTTTCCATTTTTTATATGTTGTTTTGTAGAACAGTGTTTAATATTTAAAATTAAATGTTTTAAACTAAAAAAATATCAACTGTTGTGTTTTCTAATTGACAAATTCAATTTTTAAAAACATTTATTCAATTTATTATTGTTTAATAATTGATCGCTACAAATTATATTTTGGCATTTAATTTTTGTTTGCCAGTTTTTGTGTTTTACATGATAAATGCATCTTTCAACAGTAGACATTTGAGTGAAGACAAACGTGGGCCCGCATTGTAGTGGAATTCGAACCCATGCCCATCCATGTTTAAATCAAACGCTGTACCGCTAGCCCTCCCCATCATATACTTTTTGCAACAATATTTTATTTAAACGTATTGAATTGTTTTCAACTGTACAAGAGTTGGTAGACATGAAGCTGGATGGAAAAACGTTTGAACTCCACTAACGCAATTGATTGTGGGCTGTACGGAATGTTCATTTGTGGAAACATGTTAATAGTAAAATATTCAAGCAATGATAACTAAGTAACAATAATAATAATAATTATTATTATTATTATTATAACTCGGATTAGAGACAATCAGAAATAAGCCAATCTAGCCAGTTTCAAGTCTGAATAAAGGAGGAGAGTTGGAGCTGGGGGAGGGAGTAAGAAAGGGCATTCGACAGTAGAAAAATCTACGTCAAAACTATTTGATACTTTAAATTGGTTTGATACAAAACCAAATTGAGAAAACGGACCAGAAACAACGCGATCCATATAAAATGTCCTATTTCGAATTCAAACGTTCAAGAACTATTTTCCATGTTTATACCGCGTATAAAAAGATTGATTTTAATGAGTTGGTAAGCGTAACAAATGTAGAACAATAACAAAGTTCCTTGTCTGGTAGACGCCATTTTAGTGCCATTGCCACTGTTCACAAAGATTGACGAGGCTGCCTGACTTTTTATCAGGGTTGTCTCTCTTAGTCAATTGACTACATATGGTATACGTATACCTTAAAATACCTTTTAAATATTTTGGATGTATGCTTGTACCTGCTCTCTAAAGCGGGAACCAAGTTAAACTGTCCTGCACTCGATCCTCGTTGCTTGATCCCAATGTTTGTAATTTTGGCAAAATGAATAAAAGCCAAAAGAAAGCCAAATTTCATGATTAGACGAAATAAAAAGCACTTAGTTTACTGCTCAATAAATTAGCCAAGACGGTTTTAAAATAGACAAATAAAATACCAAAAACTGGGCTAAAAACCATTTAGAAAGATCTAATTGAAAAAAATATCTTGAGGCATTAAGCAAAAGTTTTGGCAAAATGTTCGAATCATTTAGTTGCCCCATTTTCTTTTTGAATTGTGGGACTTTGCTGATGTTATTTGAGCTGTTACTGTTATTTTGCTGCCCCATGCCTATTATAAGGCAAAAGGGTTTTGTAATAATAATTATTATTATTGTTTTAATGTTATTATAAACTCATCTGTTATACCAGTCCTACGTCCAGAAAAAGATTTAGAGCGCAAGTTACGAGACTCAATTTTTTAAAGAAACTAAAAAATCAACAATAAAACGCCACTCTATAAAACTACGGTACAAAAGTTCAATCTTAGATATGCAAGATTTTCAGTGCCAAACATTACAAATGCATGGAGCAATTTTGATGACTCTTGTCTGAGGCTACGCCAAATGTCCATTTAAAAAAAATGTTTTCCCTAAAACTTGAACCCGGCACTTAATGCGGGTCCACGTTCGGTTTCGGTGTTACCGTGTAAAACAATCAGAGTAGTCAAGAAAATTTATAAATATACTAATCTTACCAAATAAGGTCCTTTGTTAATGCGGCATTTCAAATGTATTACATCTCCCGTAAAATAGTTTAAAAATTTTACTCCAGAATGATTTTTGTTTGTCGATTGTAGTCGTTTTTTCGAAGGTTTCAAATTGTGCAAATTAAATTTGTAATTCAAATTTGTCTTGGGCGAATGTTCTTGTTGTTGTTGTTGTTGATAGTGTATTGACGTTGAAGTAAAATTATGTTTGTTTTCGTTGCTATTTGTAGTTATATTGGGATGAGAATTGTAATAGTTAGAGTGTGTATAATTAATTGTTTGAATATTCCAATTTAGTTCTCTAGATTTATTGTCTAGATGAAAAAAGCATACATTATGAAATTGTAAAATTTAATAATTGTGTACTGCTACATTTTTAAAAAAAAGTGTCACTTTTATTCAAATTGGACTTGGGAAATAAGTTTACAACTTTACGTGTTCTACACAGAAAATGAATCTTTCAGCAGTAGACATGTAACCAAAGCCTGTGTGGTGCTAATGGGAATCGAAACCGTCCAGATTCAAATCGAGCACTGTTTCGCTAGACTACTCGGTTATAATTTTGTCTGCTGGTTACAAATGAGGATTGCAAAAGATTACTTGGTCAAATTCTAAGTGTGTCGCTGGAAAAAACAATTTTAAAGCGGATAATTGGAGATGGCTAAAGAAAGGTAGACTAGAAAAAAGTTGGCCAAAAATCATTTGGGAAAATTTAATTAAAATGTTCGAAACCATAATAAAAATATTTTCTTGTCCCACGTTTGTTTTACATTATGAGATGTTGTTGTTACTGTTGTTGTTTTTATTTCTAACTATTATCCTATTGTTCCATGCTTATTTTTAAAACAAAAGGGTTTTGTAATAATAATAATAAAGAAATCATAGTTAAAAATTAGATAAAAAATATTAGTTATTACGCTGAAATTGGGTAGGTGGCGAAGCGCTAAATTTAAAACTGCGGTAAGTATAGGTTTCAGTCCTGTAACTGACACAAAATATAGTCTTAAAATTTTGCTAAATAACCTTTGCCCTGCTTATTGTATAGCTTAATCGCTCTCTCATAAGAAGTCATTGTTTCTGGACAGTTTTATCCGTTTGATTCGATGTATCAAACCGATTAAAACATTGTGACAGTTTTGGTAAGTTTTTTATTGCCGCAAACTGTCCTCATTTTATCCAGACTTAAAAATAGTCAAATTGGTTCATTTCAAATAACTAGAAAAATAAGTTTTAAGCAACAACAAACACATTTAAAAAATTCAAAATCAAAGAATAAAAATAAAAAGAAATTAGGCAGGTAATCTTGTTATTTAGAATAGTTTGACCTTAATAATTTTTGTAAATTAATAATTAATCAAGTGCCTTGTATTTTGCTTCAAATATAATTTACATTATGTAATGCAATAATGAAATGGGTTTTTCTTGTGTACATTAAAATTCCAGAAAATATAATTAATGTTTCTATCAATTTACCGTTGAACTGAATGCTTTGTAGATTACCGTTTATTAAATGCACTTATATATATATATATATATATATATATATATATATATATATATAGTATGGAAATGTATTATTGCATATCATATTTTTAAAACTGTCCAATTTTTCAAGTTTGACAATTATGTAATTGCTTCAATTAGAATACAACAAATTATGATATTTCATATTTGTTCGTAAAGCATAACAAAACGAATCTGATTTATTCCCTAAAGTCATCAAAAAAAGCAATTAATTTTTAGATTGAAATGCGTGAAATGTTTGACTATTGTTAATTTATTTATTTTTGTTTTGAAAATAATTAATATTTACCACATATTTTGTACAAGATATATGTCAAGTTTACATTATTTGTAAATTAAAATGAAACGCACTTTATTAATATTATAAAAAATAACATAAATGAAGCAAATTTTACAACTTAGATTTATCATTATTTATAATTAAAAAAATTATGTTTGATTACTATTACTATGTATATACTATTAATTAATTTTTTACTTATTTATCATTTTTATTTATTTTCACTACTTTGAATGTTTTACACGGGAAACGTGCATCTTCCAGCAGTGGGGACATTTGAGCAAAACCAAACGTGAACCAGCATTTAGTGGGCCGATGGCGGTATTCGAATCCACCTAGGTCCAGATCGAGCGCTGTACCGCATTTAATAAATATTATTTATTAATTGTTTTATTTTAGTAAATTATATTTTAATTTAATATTACTATTATTATTGTTGCTATAATAGAACCCTTGTGCTCTAAAAATAAGCATGGAGCAACAAGATAACAATTACAGTAAAAAACAATAACAAAGACGTATCATTAAAACAAAACATGAAACAACAAATTTTTTCTACTTATTTGAACATTGTGCCAAACGTTTTGTTTGATCCCATAAAACATTCATTTTAATTAGATTTTTCCGAATAGTTTTTAACCAAGTTTCTGTGGTCTACCCCAACCTTTTTTTTGTGCCATTTTTGATCGTCCATTTTAAAACCACTGTAATGATGTCATGTAATAAACGAGAGTTAGTTTTTTTCACAATTTTATTATTTAAAATCTGATTGCGCCAGCTAATCTTTAAAATATTTCTAAGACACCGGCGATCGAATACATACACCATCTTATCGGTTCGCGTCCACGTTTTACTCCCATATATTGCCACAGCAATGATTATTGATGAGTACAAAGAAAGTTTTGTCATTAAGTGGATGGAAGAATATGATTATGTTAATTGGAATCTATGTAAGAGTGATATTGCCAAGTTTAAACCAGAAATGATTCAATCTAGCTAGTCACAAGCCTAGCTAAAAGAAGATGATTTGAGGGCAAGGTTAGCAATCTGGTTTCTGTAAAACATTTATACTGCTACGGAAACAATAAAAGGACGCTATTCCGACAAACAATGGCAATTAAGTGATTGAACACAATCTTTGATTTGCAGAATCTTCAATGCCAAAAACTTAACCAGTGTTCGAACATGGAATGTGTGCACACGTTTTTGTACTGGACAGTTAGAACAAGTCCTTTGAGAAATGAAAAAATACAACTTAGATATTTTGGGTAATAGCGGATTGCAATGGAAAGGTCAAGGTTATTTCAAAAATAGAGATACATCAATTTTATATTCTGAACATGTTGAGTAAAAATGCTGCTAAAGCTATGATTGGATGGAAGCCCGTGAGTGACCGTATCATTTCAGTCAGATTCAACACCAGATTTGAAAAAGTAATAATTGTGCAAGTCTATGCTCCTACTGAGGCTACTGAGGGGAACCAAAAAGATATCTTCTATGATCAATTACAAAGTTTGTTGAATGATGTTCCAAGAAGAAACATCAAAATATTGATCGGTGACTTCAATGCAAAATTAAATGCAGACAGATCTGGATACTTCTCAAATATTGGACTACATAAATACGCTGATAGCATAAATGATGATGGTTATAGGTTATTGACGCTAAACGGTCATTGTGGAATGAGTGTTGGTAACAAATGTTTTACTTACAAAAATATATACAAAGCAACGTGGGTTTCTCCCTACGAACAAATAGCAAACGAGATTGACTATATTTGTAATAGCACAAAATGGCAAGCTTTTTCGCAAGAAGTACGCGCATATCGCGGCGCAAATGTTGGTTCTGATCACAATGTTGTTGTTGAAAATTTTTGTTTAAAATTAAAGAAAATAGAAAACGCAAAAGATTACTTTCATTTTCGTATAAGAAACTTAAGCAGTTAAATATCTCAAACCAATTCTAAGATTTCTTAAATATACATTTCAAAATCTGAAAAAGGTAGAAAGGTTTGATTATTAATGAAAACTGTTTTATAAAACAATTACAGATTGTGCAGCAAATGTGCTAGGTAAAAGATGTCGCTCTACAAAGAAACAACGGATTTTATCAGTCTCTTGAAATCTAATTGATATCAGAAAGAAAACAAAATTAGAGAGAGATCAATCTAACAATCCTGTTATCTGGAAAATATTTGATAATAAATATAGTACTTTAGATAAACAGGTTAAGAATAGCTGCCGCAAAAATAAGAATAATTGGTTAGAAAGCAGATGCAAAGAAGCAGATAAGGCAGCAGAAAAAAATGAATCCAAGACCCTGTATAAAATAGTGAAACAATTGTCGGAAGTTAGAAAGAACACCGATATTCCAATCAAAGGAAAAGATGGTTGTTCACTTCTAACAAATGATGAGCAATCATCTAGATGGGTAGAACATTTTAAAGAAGTACTTAATCAGCCTATGCCAAATACTCTCATAGATTTTGATAATGATAATGATATGAATGTGACTCAAAATCCGGAAATATGCATTGACGACATTTCTGTAACTGAAGTGATTTATGCAATTCAAAGGTTGAAAAACAATAAGGCAGGAGGACTTGACGAGATAACTACAGAGATGCTCAAACATAGAGGTAATGTTGTAGCAAGTGAACTTGCTCATTTATTTAATGTTATATGGCATAATGAACAAGTTCCAAATGATTGGCGACAAAAAGTAATTGTTAACCTTCCCAAAAAGGAAGTCTGAATGATTGCAATAATTGGCGCAGAATAACCTTATTGTCTGTTCCTGGTAAGGTGTTTTCCAAAGTAATTTTAAATCGTTTAAGTAATGGGGTAGATAAACACCTTTGAGAACTACAAGCAGGTTTTCGGAAAGGAATAAGTTGAAT
The DNA here is from genome assembly GCA_025895645.1 of Cardicola forsteri. Lineage (NCBI taxonomy): Eukaryota > Metazoa > Platyhelminthes > Trematoda > Strigeidida > Aporocotylidae > Cardicola > Cardicola forsteri. Next base: position 301,020 of record JAKXYG010001306.1, on the reverse strand, counting down.
TGAACAAATACTGACCCTCCGTAACATTATTGAGCAAAGTCAAGAATTTCAGCAATCACTTACAATCAATTTAATTGATTTTATAAAAGCTTTTGACAGTGTTCATTGAGAATCTTTGTAGAAATTCGTTAAGTTTTACGGAATACCGTTGAAATATGTAAATATTATACGTTCGTTATACCAAAATTCAAGTTGTTGTGTTCGAACAAAAGTAGTCATACTGCTACGTTCGAAATTGTCACGGGAGTTTACCCAGAATGTATTTTGTCACCGTTTTTGTTTCTTCTGGTAATCAATTTCATTATGACTCGATTCATAAATAATTTGTCTTATGGCATCAAATGGAACCATGGCAGATTAACAGATTTGGATTTTGCAGATGATATTGGTGTACTCAGTGAAACCCCAGAAATAATGCAAAATATGACAACACATCTCAGTGATATCAGTTCTCGTATTGGCTTACGGATTAATTGTCCAAAGAGAAAAGTGTTGTGCACTAAGTCAAACAATGATTTGCCCTTCAAAATTAGTAGACAAAATATTGATACTGTTAATTCCTTTACCTATCTGGGAAGTATCATTGATGAAGACGGAAAAATCAAAATTGATGTCAATGTTAACAATTTCGTTCCTTTTGTTTTACTGACACCACTTCGTTTTTTGCAGCGCTTTTTCTTTTAATCGGTTTTCTTCTACTTCGATTGCCAATATGTTCGGGTTTTTTTTAAATTCGTTATTATTCATTTCAATTATTTTCAGTTTTTTTCCCAAAAGCTTCAACTTTTATTCTGTTTAACTTGAACAATCCTAAAGTATCTTCATTTCTACCAAGTTTTGTTTCATTTATCGAGATATTCAATACTCCTGCTTTCTAATTCGTAAATCATGGCCTATCGCCTTAAGGTCTCAACATTTTTGTTCTATGTCCGCTTTGTTATCCTGCTATCACACTATACTCCTGTACATTACCCCCCCCTTTATACCATCAGTAAATTGAAGTAGCGTACTTGTGAATTGTAATTGTTATATATATATATATATATATATATGTATATAATTTGTAATTGATGACTTAAGATAATCATTATATTTAATACTACCAATGTGTGTTTTATATTTAACATTTGTATGTCTGTCCAATCAAGGTAACATATAACGTTTGCAGTTAAATCTATTCATTTCAATGTAGTTTTTAATCTTTATTACGTAAGAGAAATTATTCGTACTACTGTTGTATATATAATATTATTATTATTTCTAAGTAATAACTGAAGACGAATAAACCTATCTATTTTAAACAAATGTCAGTCATCTCCTGTATGTAAAAGTTTACATTAATAGATTTTTTTATGTTATTTGTTTGCATTTTGTGGTTTTCACAAAACAGGGTTCCTATTGCTACGCCAACACATCAACTTACAAACAGCTAAACGTGACGTTTTTAGCAATTGATGTACAATACAAGTTAGCTCCGCCTAGAAAGAATCAATAATGTGAACCAATCTGGCCAGTTCCAAGGCTGAATCAAATATAACGATTTGTTTCGGGAAGACCATTGGGGCAGTAGAAAAGCTCAAAACAAAACATTTTAATAATCGCAATGGTTTTTTAAGTTGGAATCAGTTGGACAAAAAGGGACCAGAAACAGCGATCATAAAAGGGGCCAAAACTGAAAAAGGATGGACAATAGAAGTGAAAATTCGCTTGGTTACATGACCTGAACAGGGGAAAAATGTACATTTTATAGATTACTATACTTTGTACAAATAATTATGACAGATTTTCAATCATGTCACTTTTTTGAAAACGTGCAACACAACCACAAAATATTGACTTGTAAATTTAATAGCCAATCTAAATGCAACGAATTTCTAAATATGCAAAACATTTGACATGAACACCATCAATTTCATTTTAGAATTGTTTGTTTTAACACAATGCGAATGTATTTCAATGTTCCTTTATTACTCAAATCTTTTTTTAATTTTAAACAATGCGTTTGCCATTTCCATGTTAAAATGTTTGGCATCGCGCATATCAAAAATTGCTTTTTTTTTGTTCCCCGAAATTTGCTAAAGCCTGATTTTATGAATCAGAATTTCACTTTTTTGGTATAGTTTTATAAAATGGCGTCTAATTGATATTTTAGTCACGTTCAGGTTCTTGACCTTAGCACTGAAACCGAAGTTAAAATGGGTTACGGTAGAGTTTGAACGTTAACTGTTAACTTTAAACATTACATTTTGATTAATATATAAATAACTCTAAAATAGCGTTTGACTTGCATTCTAATGAATTGAATAAATAAAATAATTAATAATACATATTTTTATTTATTACTTACAATTAAAGAAACCATTTTACATTACTATAATATATATATTATTTATGTTTACTACTGTGAATGTTTTACGGGAAACATCTTTCACCAGTGGACATTTTAGCGAAACTGAACGTGAGTCAACATTTGAGTTCCGGTAGTGGGATTTGAATCCATACCCACCCAGGTCTAAATCGAGCCCTGCACTGCTATACCACCCCGGCCTATATATATAAACCCTGCTTAAAAGAGATAAAAGAAGAGGGTTTCAGCACACAAGGTTAGCAATCTGACCTTTTGTAAAAAAATCCATATTACTAGGGAAATAGTAAGATGCCATTCGGGCAAAGAACAGCCAAAAGGTAATAGGACGACACACATGACGGGAAGCGCAATCTTTAATTAAACAAGAAAAAATTACGTTTATTGCCCAAAATACGAGCAAAAATGGTTTTAAAATAGATAATTGGTGACGGCAAAAGAAAGGATGGGGTAGATCGCATAAAAACTATTTAGGAAAGTTTAATTGAAATGAATGTTTCATGGGACGGGGGGGTATTGGCAAAATGTCCGAACTCATGGAATCATTTTGTTACCCCGTTGGTTTTTTACAAGTTATGCTACTTGGCTGTTGCTTTTGCTATTAATGTGTTATCGCGTTGCTCAATGCTTGTTTTTTAAAGCAAAAGGGTTTTGCAATATAATAATGATATTAATAATAATAATGATAATAATAATAATAATAGTAATAATTATAATTAAAATAATCATAATAATAATAATAATAATAATAATAATAATAATAATAATAATAATAATAATAATAATAATAATAACAATAATAATAATAATAATAATAATAATAATAATAATAATAATAATAATGTTAATAATAATAATAATAATAATAATAATAATGATAATAATAATAATAGTAATAATTATAATAATAATAGTAATAATAATAATAATAATAATAATAAAAATAATAATAATAATAGTAATAATTATAATAAAAAAATAATAATAATAATAATAATAATAATAATAATAATAATAATAATAATAATAATAATAATAATAATAATAATAATAATAATAATAATAATAATAATAATGATAATAATAATAATAGTAATAATAATAATAATAATGTTAATAATGATAATAATGATAATAATAATAATGATAATAATAATAATAGTAATAATTATAATAATAATAGTAATAATAATAATAATAATAATAAAAATAATAATAATAATAATAATGATAATAATGATAATAACGATAATAATAATAATGATAACAATAATAATAATAATAATAATAATAATAATTTGTAACTCTTATTCGTTTAAATAGAAGAACCAACACTCTGTAGAATTCAAACGTTTGATTGCGTAGTTATAGAGACCTTAACACTCTGGTGGAGATATGTAATGTAGTTTATAGGATATAAAATATAGTATTATAATTTTTTGAAATAATTAACAATGCATTAAACTGCAAAATAACTTAATTCAATTATACTTATTTCTGTTTACAATGTATTGTATTTTATAAATAAATGAATTTAACTTGTATAAAATTAAATATAATTTAATTATATGTGGATTGAAAACAAACTTGGACGTATTGACAACAATCGTTGTATCCAGTGTAGTAAAACAATTTTTAGTATTAAATAATTTTAAAATATACAATTCAAAAATTAATTTATCAAATTAGAAGTATGTTTATTTACAATTTGAAAAGCCGCATTCATTTATTCAAATCCAATTGTTTTAAATATGTATACGTTTGGCTTTTGCGATTACAAATTAACATATTTAAACAAACATTTATTTTGTAAAATTCAAAAAAAATGTTTTTTAAAATGTTTTTTTCAAATTGTAAAATGTCGATAAAAAGTTGATTTAATTGATTTTATATGTACAATGCGATGTAAAATATGATTTGTTCATCTAATAATATGTTTATATATTTATAGATTTTTAACGTTTTTGTAAAATACCCGTAGGTAATAGTAACAATAGTAACAAGAATAATGTACAAAAAAGATAACAAGGAAAAGAGATTGTTTTAATTTGCATTCCAATCTAGAAGAAACCTTAAAAAAATTACGTCTATATGTTTTCCATTACCTTAAAAAATAATTTTAACAAAAAAACCACTTTGTAATATTTCAATGTAAAAAAATTAAATTTATTATTGCAATTTTTTACATTTATCTACACCGGACAATAAGTTGCATTAATTTTTTAAATTTTAATGTTTTGAGACAGGAAACGCGCATGTTTCAGTAGTGGGGACATTTTGGCAAAGCCAAACGTGAGCCCCCATTTAGCGCCGGCGGTGGGAATTGAATCCACATATGTTCGAGTCTACCATCATGGCACAAATTGTAAAATTCTAAATGAATACTATTTTTATTTTGTTTGTTTTGATTTTAATTGTATTGTAGCATAAAAGGTGCTCTAAAACAGTTTGCACAATTTGTAAATAACTCCACTGTAGTTGGTTCTAAGTCTAATGGAGAAAGAAGGAGGTTTTGAATTCAACCTGTCTCTTGTAAACTAATAAATATTATTAATAAAACAAGAGGATGGCAAGGAATTGAAAGCAGCATAATAGAAGTTCAAATTTTTGATATACAAAATATTCAAAGTCAACAATCATATGGAACAATCTTGTTCCACAATTTAACAAGTGTCACTAATTAAATTTAAACAGCTGAATGTGTAGAACACTAACCATTTCTCATAACTCGGTACAATGCATTTTTCAAACCGGTTATGACAAGGTTAATATGTTACATTTTTACAAATTAATAAATAAATAAAACAAGTATTTTTATTTTTTTATTTGTACCACTTTCAATAATTTGACAAGAAACATCTTTCAGCAGTGGGGACATTTTAGCGAAGCCAAATGTAGACCAGCATTTAGTGCCAGTGGTGGGGTTCGAACCCATGCCCACATAGGTCCATGTCGAGTGCTACACCACTGGACCACCCGGATATATATATATATATATATATTATTTATTATTATTATTCAAAACCCTCCTCTTTTATCCAGGCTTGGGACTGGCTTGATTGATCAGTTCTGATCCAAACTAGTATAGTTATATATATATATATATATATATATATATATATATATACATAAACATGCAATAAATTATACGTTTATCTGTATATTTATAATATTTAAAACGATAAACCATAAACCCTATCTTGGTATAAACAAATAATGATAATAATAATAATAATAATAATATGTTTACAAAAATAATCAAAGAGTAAATTGTACAAAATAATTGCTCCGTTGTAAAAGAAACAACTTCAAACGTTTCATATTTTTAAATTATTTTGTTTGTTTGTGTAAATGTTTTGCACAAGATGTGTGTTAAAAAGTAAATAGTTGACCAAGTCAAATGAAAGATTGCATTGAGTTCCCACCCGTTGGTGTATCAACGCCCAATCTACAATTCGTGTATTCTGTATTTAGCAAAATATTTTAACCAACTCTTGAGTTGGTTATAATAAACTTTCAAATATCACAATTTGTAATATTGCCAGTATTTGTACATAACCTAATTTTTTTCGCTGCTTTCTTTTTAACTTGATTAACAGTGTGTATATTATTACTGTAACTACATCCTACTCATGGTTTGATAGATTTATACGAATTTTCAGATGACTAAAACTTGCATTGTATTATTTATTCACATTTACTGCTTTTAATGTTTAACAGGAAACATCTTTCAGTAGTGGACATTTTAATGAAGCCGAACGTAGACCAGCATTTAATAGGCCAATAGGGGAATTCAAACCTGTGCCTACCCAGGTCTAAATCGAGCGCTGTACCTCTAGACCACCTCGGCATCTTAATGTTTGACATATGCCCACAGTGTATATATATATATATATATTCTTCATTTTGGTTGGTGACGTGGTCACCTCTTCATTATTTCCCATATTTATACGACATGGAAAACGATCGATTTTGATGGCTTGACAAGCGTAGACAAACGTGGAAAAATAACAAAGTTTCTTGGCTGGTAGACGGCATCCTTGTGACATCGCCACTGTTCGCAAAGATTGACGAGGCCGCCTGATTTTTTGTCAGGGTTATCTCCTTTAGCCCAAGGGCTACATATGATATACGTATACATTTAGATACCTTCTAATCATCCTGGGTGTATGTTTACACCCACCCGCCGTAGCGGAAGCCCAGTTATACCGCTGTTGCACTCGACCCTGTTGTTATTAGTCTAGATGCCTATAGGCACCTAGTCCAGGATGCACCACGTGGAGGACTAACAGTCAGAATATCACCATCATTGGAAATTGAGACTTTATAAGCATATATATATATATATATATATATATATATATATATATAGAGAGAGAGAGAGAGAGAGAGAGAGAGATTTTTAAATACATATTGTACTTAGTAAAGAATTTAATTCAAATAAATGCCAATTTTTTTTCAATAATTTGTTTATTTTAAAATAAAATAAATCTCCTTTGTCCCAAAAAATGTTTTTTTCAATTTACTATTTTGTTAAACAATACTTACCATTTGTCAAATTATTATTTAAATGTGATTGAACATTTTTCCATTTATTCCATTCCAATGAGTTTTTATTTTTTTGCAACGCATTTGAACAATCAATAAACCGGTTGCAAAGTAGGAATAGATACATCCAAACAAAGATGCTTTGTCCAAAGTCCCATACATTGCACCATTTTAAAACATGCTTTTGACAAGCCATTATGTCAAATTATTTACATGTATTAACAGAAATGATAATGAATAATTGTATAGAATGTATGATGTAACAAAGTACTCTCTCTACATTGTATGTTGATCATAGATTGAAAAATTGTACTTCAATATCGAATAAATGCAGTTTGTGTGTAACAAACCAAAATAAATTTGATTTGCTCGATTGCTATTGGTTGATTTTAATAAACCAATCAAAGATTTGAAAATAGCGTTTACTGGTTTTGATTTGGACGATAAATGTAAACATTTTTTTGAATTGATTTGAACGTAGAAATATTTAAATATTGCTTAATACAAGTATTGCATTATTTTAAATGTATTAAAATAATATTATTTATACTATTATTGTTATAGTAGTAATTGAATTAACCAATAATGTAAAAAGTAGAATTGAGCACTTAAAATGAAATCGGATATCAAATGAACATTTTCAATTTGCGTAATTTAAAGAACTCCGTCGTACTAGGTTTTAAGTTGATTTGAGATAATATAAAAACGATATTCCAATCAAGGATAGAAAAGTGAAAATAAGATTCAGATGACAACATTGATAGAAATAAAGGAAAGCCCAATTATCGGTATGGATAGCATTCAGTACTAAAAAATAAGGGTAAAAAATTGCATTTGTGTAATAATAATAATAATAATAATAATAATAATAATAATAATAATAATAATAATAATAATAATAATAATAATAATAATAATAATAATAATAATAATAATAATAATAATAACAATAACAATAATGGTAATATTAATAAACAATAATAGTAATAATAAAAATAATAATAATAATAATAAAAATAATAATAATAATAATAATAATGGTAATAATAACAACAATAATAGTAATAATAAAAATAATAATGGTAACAATAAAAATAATAATGGGTAATAAGTTAAAATAAAAATAATGATAACAATAATAATAAGAATAACTATTATTATTATTATTATTATTACAATAATAATAACAGTGGTAATAATAACAACAGTAATGGTAATAATAAAAATAATAATGGCAATAATAATAATAATAATAATAATAATAATAATAATAATAATAATAATAATAATAATAATAATAATAATAGTAATAACAACAGTAATAGTAATAATAAAAATAATAATGGTAATAATAATAATAATAATAATAATAATAATAATAACAATAATATTAATAATAATAATAATAGTAATAATTTAGTAACAGTAATAATAAAAATAATAATGGTAACGGTTATAATAATAATGAGAAGAGGGAGTCATAATCATAATAACAACAATAATAATAATAATAATAATAATAATAATGATAATAATAATAATAATAATAATAATAATAATAATAATAATAGTAATAATAATAATAATAATGTAAACGTTTTCAATATATATATATTTTCAAATTTATTTTAGAATAATTGAAATAACTACTTATATTGTTAATAAATAACTGATTTTGATTTTGCTCATTTTATTTTGTTTACGTCAAATGTATTAAATGTGCCACAGAACATTGACAATAAAATTACCTTCATATATATATATATATATATATATATATATAGCTTTCAGTTACATATTATTATTGACTTTGTTGTGTATATGTTGAAGCTATATCTGGTGGGGTTGTATAGGCTTGTACTGATACTGATTTAATTTTTACTGGTTGAAAAGAACATTTTTTATAAAGTGAACATTTAGTAAAACAAAATGAGGACCTACCTTTAGTTTCGGCTGTAGAACTCAAATTTATATTGACACAATTTCCAGTCTATCACTTTAAACAGTTGTTGCATGTGGAAGGATTATAACATCATTATCAATAATAATAATAATAATCACATCCTAAATTGTTTTTGTGCATTACACATTGTATCACGTCAAAGGTATCATTTTTATTATTATTACAAGATCCTTGGACCAATAGTACAACAATTGCAGCAAAAACAACAACAGAGACCCATAATTTACAAAAAATATGAAACAGCAAAATTATTCCGCGTATTCGAACATTTTGCCAAACGTTTTGTTTGATGTGCCACGAGACATTTAGTTCAATTAGATGTTCCCTCAATGGTTCTTAGCCAAGTTTTTTGTAGTCTATCCCAACCAAGTTTGAATCAGAAACAATTCAATCAAAAGTATTATTTGGTAGTTATTGTTTGAATGTTAGATGAAAAACTTTAATTAGCAGCTGGTAGCAATCACACTCCTACCTATTCTGTTTCACGTTTAACAGTCTCCCAAATCTGTCACGTGTATTATTGTCAAATAGTATATTAAAACCACGTGAACACAAGTCACATTGTCCTGATTATTAGTATTCTTTAAAAGGTTTCTATTGTCCTGTAATACATTGATTTTTTAATGTATAATTGATTCAATTATTATACACAAAAAACTTTATTAATTGACTTAAAATCGATCTATAAATGCACTTGTGCACTTTTTTTATAACTATCTATTAACAGACATTGGCATTTTCCTCGAATTGATTAATCAGTTCACGTGATACGCAATCATTTGGAACACATGTTTACAAAACTATCAGTATAGGCGAGATTATTAAATATGATATGTTATAATAGTATACACACACACACATATATCACTCTTCAAACTCGACATATTCTTCAACAAATATGTTCTATTAACTTTCAATTTGATATTTAAATTTTTTGTCGCAAATAATGTAGTACTTCGTATAACAACTAGAATAGATAATGAGTAAAAAGAAATTCTTGAGAAATTTATTAATTGTTATACAAAATAAGAATACTAATATTTATAATTAACATTTTTTTTATCACAATCCAATTACTTATTACCATTATTATTAATATTAATGTTATTATTACTACTTTTTCAATTATTATTGTCATAATTAATTTTGTTAATATTATTATTACTATTTTTATTATTAATATTATTATTACTTTTATTATATTATCATAATTAATTCCATTATATTTCTTATCGCTAATATTATTAGTATGATAATAATAATAACTATTATTATTAATATCATTAATGTGATTATTATTATCATTATAATTATAATTATTACTATTATTATCAGTTTTTATTCGTTATTTCTATTTTGTTACTGTTATTACTATTATTCTTATTGTAATTATTCTTACTAATATTTATACTATTATTTTCATCATTATTGTTATTATTATTACTACCTTTATTATTATTAAAATTTATTCATTGGCGCATATGTATCAGTGCTCCCATTTCAGTGTCTTAAGGACATTTTCACCAATCTTATATCTAACGATAAAATGAACAGGACAATTTAATTTTTAGTCTTACAACAAATTACGTAAAAATAAAGCTACATGCTTGTACACAGTTCTGTACTTTTAAATTTACATTTCCGGTGACACGTACATCTTTAGAAGACTTTTATACAAGGGAATTGTTCGTCACCATGGTTGCGTTTGTATACACAATAAAAAAACTCACTCTTGATTTCCATTTTAAAAGCGTTTTTCACATCTTTCCAGTTAGAATAACGACGTCGAGATCAGTTTGGTAAGACAAATACAAAAAATTTCACCTTAAATAGTGTCCACAACATCCAATTACAGCCCAATTAAAAATGAACCAATCAGAAAATAATTACAACCAAAATTACTCAGAGTTCGATCAATTAAAAATTCCATAACATACAACATTTATCCTAAGACGTAGAACAGTCATGTACATGTACTAATAATTAATAAAAAGTAAATAATCCCAAAGTTTGTCTAATTGTATAAAATAATACATTTGTTTATTATTTTAACCGGCCATTAAATTGTACAAAACCGATGTATACTACTTATAAGTAGACAACAAATTCTAATTGGTTAATCAATGCCATATTGTTTCTTTAAACAAATGCTGAATCAAACAAGTTTATGTATTTAAATTTGTCAAGTGAAGAATCAAAAATATTATTTAAACAAAAATTACCTGCTTTAACAAATATTGATTTTTTTTTAATAATTATGATTTTTTAACACAAAAACATTTTTGTTTTAGAAATAGAAACGAAACAATGGAAACCAAGCACACTTTGTTAAACCGGTTCTATTTAAAAAAAAACTAGATTGGTGTAAATGCACATAATAATTGCATTTTAGTTGAATGTTTTCATACTTTCTTTAACGTTTTATACAAATACATTTCCAATACATTTAGCAAATTATACATTCATTGTGTGGTTGGAGATGTATTAGCTTTTGGTTGGAGATGTATTAGCTTTTTTATTATTTCTAAATTTTATAGCTTGACAAGCGTATCAGGGGTATAAAAATAATAATAATAACGATGTTTTTTGGATAGTAGACGACATCTTTGTGACGACGCCACTGTTCACAAAAATCGACAAGGCTGTCTGAACTTTAGTTAGGGTTATTTCCCTTAGTTTAACGGCTACATATGGTATACGTATACACCTTACAATATTGTCTACGTATCCTGAGTGTATGCTTGCATTTACCCGTCCAGTTATATCGTTGTGTATTTGGTTCCTGATGTTATTAGTCTAGATGCCTGTTGGCACCTAGTCCAGGATGCACTACGTGAAGGATGGACAGTCAAAAATATCACCATCATTGGAAGTTGATACTTTATACGCATTGGTCAAATCAAAACATCCAGCAACCTTTACAGTCATCACTTCCAAGTCTGGTTTCTTTGTGAACATTAAAAAGTAACCATTCCACAAAACCGCAGCAAAAATGTGAGACAAGATTTGACAAAATTTAAATAATGTTGTTACATTTCTTTTTAGAACGACATGATTTCGATAAATAAATCAAAAAGGTGGCAAAAAAGACGGCACAGTAAAACTAAAAATTGGATAAATTTGTTTTATTTAGATTCACTACTGCTTTAAATGTTTTAAATATTTTTCAACAACACATTTACATATTTATTTATACTACTTAGAATGTTTTACAAGGGGAAACGCGCATCTTTCAGCAGTGGACATTTTAGCAAAGTTCTAGACACGGGCTTACATTTAGTAGCGGTGGTAAATCCAAGTCGAGCGCAGTACTGCTGGACCACCATGACAAATTCATGAAGCAATCTTGTCGCAACACACCTCTTGTATACAACACATTTAAACTGGATTGAAATATGCATTTCGACTGCAATGTATAATGAACCAAATAAAGAGGTTGAAAAACAGTCTACACTAGTGTTTGTTACAATTAAATAGAAATACAATATCTGTTTGATATTTCTCAATTGTCTAATTTATGTATTTATTAAATAAGAATGTGTTAAACAAACATTTTTCAATAGAATTAGTAAAGTCATGATTTAAATCGTTTAGCAAACTTTCTCTCTCTCTCTCTATATATATATATATATATACGATCATTATTATTATATTTATTATTACTGCATTACTATTATTTAAATGGTCTATATTAAAATTTGAAAAAATTATTTATAAAAATTGTATTTGATTATCTACAGCCTGGATTTGAAAGTTGATAATTTGGTTTTTTTTAAAAACTAGGTTGACAAGTTGTAAAATAACGTATTACTTATAAATAATAATATTTGTTATAAAAAATCAAGTTTCAAAGGATTTCATTAGTACCTTGATAGTCTCAGATCTAAAACGGCTGGCAGAAGTTATAAATAAAAGTGAATGTTACTTGAATTGTTGACATTACAAAGTTCATAACTTTTTCTTTATATATTGATGTATTTTGGTCAACAAAATTCTTTTTTTTAACAAATTATATGCGTTTGTTTTTATTATAATTTATTGCTAGAACGACTGTTGTTGTATATCATAATTACAATTTTTTATGGCAAATAAAATTTTTTTTTTACAAAGTTTTACCCAATGTATTTATTAATAGTTGTTAGATATATCTAAGATGAATAAAAAGTGCTAAATATTCTTAAATAGGTTAATATAGGATTCAATTACGTTACCTAATGTATTTAATATATGGTATTGTATATAGCATGATTAAGCTGAGTTCTTTTTTGAGTAATCTGATTGCTACAGATGTTTTAATCTGATAACTACCTTTTTATCAGTAATTGTTTTAGGATATATATATATATATACATATTAGGATGCTAATGACCCTGAGGATTTAAGTAATGCACATAGAATCTTAATTTCTAATTATGTAAGTGCCTAAACTAACACAGCAGTACTGACATACATCCGGGACATTTAAAAGGTATACGTATACCATATTGGGCTAAGAAAAATATTTTAGACAAAAAATTACGCAGTCACATCAACATTATTTATATTGAACAAGTTTCACAAGCACACTAAATTCTTATTCATTTTAGTTTTAGTCGAACTATAATATTTTTGTTCTACAGAGCTGCAACAGGAAGGCGAATACATCGCCACGACAAATACAAACCAATTGCCAACAGTGTAAAAAATTTGCATTTTTACCAAAAATATCTTATTTTCAATTACAGCAATGTCTAAAAAAATATGTAAGTATATTTTAACAAAAAATAGTAAATAATCTTGCAAAATAGTAATTTCTATAAAACAAGAACAGTTCAATCAATAGTGCCAAAGATACACGTCAACACCAGGCCACAACACTTCAAAATCAATGACAAATAAATAGAGAGAAAAAAAATTAACAAACACTTACAAAACAATAAGCAAAATAAACAAACAAGATTCACTATCAGTCCCGGCCCTCCCCCCCAACACAACCCATGTGCATTCTTTTTCAACAATTCAAATCAGAAAAACATTCGCTTGACAACAAAGACAACACCCAAAACGATGAGAGCAGGCAAACCCCACTGGATGAAACTGATAATTCGTCTTTCCAGCACAATCAACCGTCTAACTTCGTTGTATTCGTTCAAGTGGGGAAATGGACACGTGGGAATGGGTTTGTTCAAAAACGTACACAACGGCTGCCATCCCTGACTCAAATCGAATCGAAGTAGGCGGTTGGAAGGTACCGTTTCGATGACGCGATCGTTCCAGTCGAGAAAACGTTGCATCAACAACGAGTCATCGGTGAAATCGATGTCGGCACCAAATATTGACTGACAGTTGCGGACAAACAACTCGTTCAACTTGCCAAGACCAGCAAGACGTCGAAGAAAGTAGAAGGCTCGTGGATGAGGCTCGAGAATAGATCGGGGCAAAATGGTCGAACGGCAACCTGCTAGCCAAATTTCTGGGTCACGTGTTGTGAGAATGACCTTGGGATGTAAATGCAAGATGTTTTATTCGCACGCAAAAAAAACAACATTTTCTACACACTAGACACGTTTATTGTACAAATTGCCGTTTTTATGCAAAAATTTAACATAATTTATATACATTAGCTGTCCCAAATTTAGCATAATCCTTTGGTAATTGATAGTACAAGCTGAACGACATTAACCCAAAAAATGTACGAAATTAATCATGCCAAATTGTTATTAACATGGAGTAATTATTAACCAATTAAATGTTTGGTGCAAAATCGTTTGTTTATATGTACACTAATTTCTAAAATGATATTAATTAGTACATTAAAAATTGAAACAATTTACATTTTTCAATTCGAAATAATTTAAGTTGGAATATTGAAGGCAGTCATTGTTTTTTAATTTACAAAATCAGTCTTATAAAAAGTGAAATTATTTTAAAAATGCAAATTGTGTTTTAAACATAGAAGTATAATTTTTTTAATATATGCCCCCCACGCCCAGTTCGACATTGTAAGTTGAGTATATTGAACATGTTTAACAAACTTGCAACTCCGCCTAGTTTGGATCAGAAATGATTCAATCTTGCCAGTCCTAAGCCTGGATAAAGGAGGAGGGTTTGAGCGCGCAAGGTTAGCAGCCTGACCTCTGTAAAAAATTTATACTGCTACCGAAAACAATACAAGAGGATGCCATTCCGGCAAACAACTGCAAAAAAGTGATCACATGTATCTGGATGACAGAGCTACACAGATGACAAGGCTAAGTGAAAGCCGAAAGGAAGCTCAATCTTCAATTTGCAGAATCTTCAATACCACCAAGACTTTGTTGTTGTTGTAATTGATGTCTTATTGCCCCATGCTTATTTTAAAGCAAAAGGGTTTTGTATAATATATATTATATAATAACAAACTTGGAAATAAGGAAAAAGTAACGATGACGCTATTTATTCACGAAATTGCTTAAATTCAGTGCAACAGTTCTAGGACTGTAAAAATCATAAAACAAACATTCTCATTTCATTTTGTTTAATGATCACATGGTCACCTCTTCATTATTTCCCATATTTATACAACATAGCAAAAAATCGATTTCGATGGCTTGATAAGTGTAATAAACGTGGAAGAATAACAAAGTTTCTTGGCTGGTAGACGGAATCCTTGTGACGTCGCCACTATTCGCAAAGATTGACGAGGCCGCCTGATTTTTTGTCAGGGTTATCTCCTTTAGCCCAAGGGCTACATATGATATACGTATACCTTTAGATACATTTTAAGTATCCTGGGTGTATGTTCGCACCCACCCGCCGTGGCGGAAGCCCAGTTATACCGCTGTGTACTCGGACCCTGCTGTTATTAGTCTAGATGCCTAGGGCATCTAGTCCAGGATGCACCACGTGGAGGACGGACAGTCAGGAATATCACCATCATTGGAAATTGAGACTTTATAAGCATTACTCAAATCCTCAGGATCATTAACACCAATTATAAACAATTAACATAAGCCTCGTAGATGATTTGAATTCCGAGTAGTATGGACAGGACAGATAAAGAAGACCTGGTCAAAACCATTAGCCGTTTGTTTGTTCGCTGTAGTATTACGCAACATTTGTCAGATTTGCTATCAATAAGGTCTGTGTCAAATACCCATAGGCTGATAAATAAAACTTTGATCGGAAATCGAAAAAAAGTTTACATTTGAGTCTGTATAGAATTGAAAACACAAGTATGGTTAACTATTACAAACCAAGTAATGTATTACTTGGTAGTTAGTGTCGTGGTTGCCAATTAATTATTTCTATAATTGTACAGTATATTAAATAATAAAATCCAACGACTTTACAAGATTGTAAAGATTGACAAGGCCGCTTAATAGTTTTAACACAAATGATACTTATGGTAGACGTATATCCCAAGATATATTTTAACTACCCTTGGCATATGTTTGCACGCCAAGGCACAAGGCCAATTACACTGCCGTTTACTCGGTCTCTCGGTCTCTAGTCCAAAATGCACGACGTGGAAGAAACAGTCAACAATATCACCATCTTTAGAAAGTAAAACTTTACAAGCATTACTCAAATCCTCAACGATCATTATTATCCACACACACACACACACAAATAATAAAGTACAACATTGGTTTAATTGAACTTGAGGTTTCTTTCCCAATAAAAACAAGAATTGGGCTTAAATTAAGGCGTTGTTTATTCCATATTTTGTTTCATCCTTACTTTGTATCAACTGCCCTTTTTTAAGTTAAAACACACAAAATATAGCGTTAAAATCAAAATTTATCAATTGTTAATCTTCAAAACAAGATTTCTTGTTTATTTGAATATTTTGATTCAGTTAGTTTAAAATAACAACAAATCAATGGTTCTAGTAAACGGAACAGACTCTTTTCAATTGGTTAACCAGGCTACGTTAAAGTAATGTAGAACCAACTATACACTCGCCAATCAAGTGACAGATCTCCCCAAGTTTGAACAATTTAACACTATTCAAATCCAAATTATCAAAAGCAACTAGACGTCCATGTAAAACCTCTAATAGAATTCCAATAAAATTATTATTACTCAAGATAGGGACATGGAAATGTGACAATGTGGGGTAACACGGCAGCTGTTTGTGAAAAGTAATTCCTAATGGACGGTTTTTTCCTAAACGTTTGTCCCATTCATAACTAGTCGAACAGTTTGTTGCTCCTGGCAACATTTGACTGTCCCTGTCAAAGAATCGTTGATTGACAGTTTTTATAAAAATGTCCCAAGTTGTACGTTATCAGCTTAATACAATATTACTTTTATGTTTGCTACTTTGCATGTTTTGACGAGAAATACATCTTTCAGCAGTGGACATAGTTTAGCGATGCCAAACGTGGGCCCGCATTTTAGTGAGCCGGTGATAGGATTCGAACCATCGAAGTCTGAATTCGACCGCTGTACCGCTAGACCACCCCGGCACAATATTATGAATGCCTGAATGCTTTACAAGAACAATTCGTTAAGTGGACAATTTTGCGAAACCAAACGAGGACCTCCATTTAGTGTCGGCTGCGAGGATCGAACTGCAGTTCGAGTCCAGTCCTACCACCATATGCCAACATGTTTGTTTAATCCTGAATGAGCCATTCATTGCAACTAGATCTTCCCTATTTTCTGTAATTTACCCAAACCTTGTCCTAATCCATCTTCAATTGTCCATTCCAAAACCATTTTTGCTGATCTGTTAGGCGGTAAAAGTAGAATTGTAGTGGTGTCATGTAGCGGACAAGAGTCAATTATTCTCATGAGCTTATTGTTTAAAATGTATTCTCTAAAATACTTCTAAAACACTGGCAATAAAAAACATCCACCATCTTATAAATCGTGTCAGTTTGTTTCTACGTTACACTTCCAAGTATTGATGGAGGGATGATAATTGATGCGTGCAAAGCATATTGATCATAATTTTAGCTTGGACTCACGTAATGATTGATAGTCTAGCCCGCATTATTGTAGACAAGCACCTACATTTATTTAAAATCAATTTGGACGACTAAAGTTTACAACAAAATACTTTTATTAAGTAAATTTTGGTTGTTTTTTTTTCAATGTGGCTGGCAACCTCATCATTATTTCTATTTTTGTACGGCATATTAAGCAATCGACAAGTATAACAAACATAGAAGAATAACGAAGTTTCTTGGCTAGTAGACGGCATCCTTGTAACGGCGCAGCTGTTCACAGAGATTGATGAGTCCGTCCATCGGCTACATATGGTATACATATACCTTAAGACACTTTTTAAGTGCTCTGAGTGTATGCTTGCACCCACCCGTCGTAGCAGAAGCCCAGTTATACCACTGTGTACTCCATCCCTGCTGTTATTAGCCTACATGCTTGTAGGCACCTAGTCCAGGATGCACCACATGGAGGAAGAATAGTCAGGACCCTCATGCAGCTGTTGTAATTTTGAACTCGTTAAAACAAGTTTTAAACAATGAAATAAAATTTAAAAATCTAATTTACTTCTCATTGTAAAGCAAGGCACGCCTCTTGAATTTTTTAATGTACATTTCAACTTATATCCTGTAATTGCAGAGTTACACATTGAACAAAGAATATGTACCATCTTTCAATAATAGAAAACAGCTGTTTAAAAATAAATTATTTTATTTTATTACTTTTGGCATTAAGTGTCTATGTAAAATACATAATTATTTGTTTCAAATAAAAAACATACTGCAATAATTGATTTCCAATAGGAACAAACCAAAATGTTACCTACCAAAGCATTGATACAACATAGTAAAAATGATTAATTTACAAAGTTCGTAATTCCATATAGGGGTAGTGGTGCAATCTTGACTGAGTGTGCATTGTGGTATAATTAACCTAATGACGTCGAACGGAAGCTGCAAGTTGACTGCCAAGAAACTTAGAAGCTATTTTGGTGTACTATGTAGCCAACCCTGACAAGAAAGCAAGTAGTTTTGTCTATTCATTGTACACACCATTGTCATTTATTAACCAACAAACGTTCCTACTTTCTACATTTTTACGGTCGATACTTTGAACCTTTAACGAGAAACGCACATCTTTCAGCAGTGGGGACATTTTGGCGAAGCCGAACGTGTGCTCGCGCATTTTAGTGGGCCGGTAATGGAATTCGAACCCCACCAAGGTTCAAATCGAGCGCTGTACCGCTAGACCACCCCAGCACAAATAAGGGGATGATCATAGACCTCCCCACTGGAAAAAACTACACGTCCAAGCTAGCCCAATTAGACATTGTCACAGGCTTCAACGCCCCGAGGTGCAATGGGGCCAGTGCATTCGTGATCACTCTGGTCTCGGCGACAAATAAGTTTTTTTTTTTAAAGTTGCATACTGTGATGACTGTTGTAAGTTAATGGACACCAAACTTTGAACAATAATTGACTAAAAACAAAAAACTTATTATATAAATACTATAAAAAGAATGACAATAATCCTGAGAATTTTAATCATGTTTATAAAGTCTCAATTTCCAATGACGGTGATAATCCTATTTCCAATGTAGTCCATGCAGTGCAGATTGGACTCAGACTAGCATAGTTCAAGGTCACCTCTTTATTAGTTCCAAGTTGGGAGGCGTATTGAAATGGTTCAGTCCAACAACCCTGCCATTGTTTCCACGAAGAAGTCCCGGTTAAAATACTTAAAAGATATTATAATGCTCAAATAAACCGTATATAGCCGTTGGGTTAAAGAAAATCATTATTTATCTTTACAAACAGTACTGTTCAACTATTAATAATAATAATAATAATATATAACATGTAGGTAAAATGATACGATACAGTAACGGTAATAACAATTATTTAAATAACAAAGTACTATCATTATCATCCGACAATTATTGCGAATAATTGCATTTCGAAGGCCTATATTGGTACGTTGATAGATTCCTACCCCAAGCGGCTTGCAGAAGTTGAACAAAAGCGTGGATATCACTTAAATTATTGACATTATTAAGTTTGTTACCTTTATTTTGTATATTTATGTATTTTAGTAAATAAAACTATTTTTTAAAACCAATTATCTGTGTTTGTTTTTAAATTTTCATAATGGTGGTATTGTGCTTTATTGTTAAAACGAATGTTATTGTGTATTATATTAAGAATTTTTTTTATGAATAATATTAAATGTATATATATTAGTAAAGTATTATCTAAGGTACTTATTAATAAGCGTTAGATATATCTAAGATAAGTAACAAGTGCTACATATATTTCAATATCCTAGTAGGTCAACATTGGATTCACTTATGTCACTATCTGTAATACTGTTCAACTATTATTATTATTATTATTAATATATATATATATATATATATATATATATATATATATATAACATGTAGGTAAAATGATACGGTACTGTAACGATAATAACAATTATTTAAATAACAAAGTACTATCATTATCATCCAACAGTCATTGCGAATAATTGGCATAAATATAAACAAATAATTATTTTATTTTCACTACATTGAGTTTAAGTACGTCACTACGTCACTGTAGGTAGAGAAAACTATTCAGCGCAAAAACACACATTGTTACCGTTAGTCATAACAACTGAATATCCAAAACATTACAAACAATAAAGATACAATGAATTATGGATAAGATGTAATAATACTTAGTGTATTGGAATATAATATACATTTGTACATCAACACTATGGACATGGACAGTTACACGCTTCATTACTACATCGTTACACAACATTGTGATGCTAATGATCCTGTGGATTTGAGTAATGCTTTTGAAGTTTCAATTTCCAATAATTGTGATATTCCTGACTGTTGCTCTTCGACGTGGTGCATCCGGGACTAGGTGCCCCTAGGCATCTAGACTAATAACAGTAGGGTCCGAGTGCACAGCGGTATAACTGGGCTTCCGCTACGGCGGGTGGGTGCAAACATACACCCAGGATACTTAAAAGGTATCTAAATGTATACGTATATCATATGTAGCCCTTGGGCTAAGGGAGATAACCTGACAAAAAATCAGGCGGCCTCGTCAATCTTTGCGAACAGTGGCGACGTCACAAGGATGCCAAATCTACCAGCCAAGAAACTTTGTTATTCTTCTACATTTGTGTTACGCTTATCAAGCCATCGAAATCGATCGTTTGCTATGTCATATAAATATGGGAAATAATGAAGAGGTGACCACGTCACCAACCAAAATGAATGAAATGAATTCATTTTGGTTGGTGACGTGGTCACCTCTTCATTATTTCCCATATTATACGACATGTAGAACGATCGATTTTGATGGCTTGACAAGTGTAGACAAACGTGGAAGAATAACAAAGTTTCTTGGCTGGTAGACGGCATCCTTGTGACATCGCCACTGTTCGCAAAGATTGACGAGGCCGCCTGATTTTTTGTCAGGGTTATCCCTTAGCCCAAGGGCTACATATGATATACGTATACCTTTAAATACCTTTTAAGTATCCTGGGTGTATGTTCGCACCCACCCGCCGTATCGAAGCCCAGTTATACCGCTGTGCACTCGGACCTTGCTGTTAATAGTTTAGATGCCTAGGGGCACCTAGTCCAGGATGCACCACGTGGAGGACGAACAGTGAGGAATATCACCATCATTGGAAATTGAGACTTTATAAGCATTACTCAAATCCTCAGGATCATTAGCATCCCATCGTTCAATACGGTGTACAAATATACAACTAATGAAGAAGCAACTATGTCGCCAGCCGCAATGAATGAATAAAAGGAACATTTTAGTCTCTTGATGGATGCGTAGAAGAAGAGGTCATATTGATGTCGAAAAAAACAAGAAAATGTTTTTTCTTTCATTAATTTTTAAACTAAAAATGTAATTAAAAATATAATAATAATAATAATAATAATAATAATAATAATAATAATAATAATAATAGCGTTTGACCATCACACATTTGAAATTTCATCTTAATCACAATTTTGTTTGAAGTAAAAAAGCATTTTCATTGTGAACAATCATATTGAAAAGCAAAATGTGAATAAAAAAAACAACGAAATATTTTATTGATTTTATTTCAATTAAATAAATAATAATGACTATTATTATTATTATTTAAAAAATGGAAAAAAAATCAATTCAATATTTATTTTCAATAATATTCGTCATTAGTGCAATTTATTAAATTTCATCATCCTGATTAAATAACAAAAGTTTACAGTGGTATTATATCATGTCAGTCCATCCAGAAAAAGTACAATAATAAGGGTCAACCATTACTATATACAACCCCTTAGAAAATTCTCGCATCACAATTGACCCAATATTAATGTTTATGTGAATTTACTTCAAATAAATATTAAAAATAAACAACAATAATAATAATAAATAATATTTCATTCCCTATTGATTTCAAAATACAGTACAGTAAAAATGTGTACTTTTCAAGTTAACATAGATAAACGTTCATTATCGAATGAAATTTATATAATTTTATAATAATTTATTATTAATTTACATGTGCTTAATATTGTTCTTTAAAATAGTGTTTCATAACACATAACCGTTACAATCAATTCCCCACCACCACCTGCCGACTATATGCGGATCCACTGCCGAAAGATGCTCTTTCCAATTAACTATTCAATGCAGCAATAGTCAAAGATAAAATTATTCAAACCGAACATGTAAAAAATTAATTATTAACTAGTGACGTAGTCACTTCCTCGTTATTTCTATATAATTATTATTAATATTATTAATATTTATATTATTATTATTCAAATGCTCAGGATCATTAATCTGTTAATCCCCAGGATTAATGCTTATAGTGTCAATTTATAATGATGGTGATATTCCTGACTGTTCATCCTCCATGTGGTACATCCTGGACTAAATACTTTTATGTACCTAGACTAATAACAGCAGGGTGTACAGCGATATAAGTGGGCTTCCACTACAGCGGTTAGGTGCGAGTAAACAACCAGGATTTTTAAAAGCTATCTTAAGGTATACGTATATCGTATGTAGCCCTTGGCCTAAGGCAGATAACCCTGACAAAAAATCAGGCGGTCTCGTCAATTTTCGAACAGTGGCAACGTCATAAGGATGCCGTCTACCAGCCAACAAACTTTATTATTCTTCTACGTTTGATACACTTATCAAGCCATCGAAATCGATCGTTTTACATGTATAAATATAGGAAATAATGAAGAGGTGACCTCATTACCAACCAAAATGAAATGAATGAATGAATTATCATTATGATCATTATTGTTGATTTTGACTGAGATAATGGAGTGGATTTTATAAATTGAAACATCTGTATTTGGTATTTGTTATTCTTCTACGTTTGGTGATCCTGCCAATCTATGCGAACAGTGGCGACGTTACAAGGACGCCGTCTACTAGCCAATAAACTTCGCAATTCTTCTACGTTTGTCTACGCTTATCAAGCCATTGAAATCATTTACATACCGTATACATGTAGAAAATAATGCAGAGGTGAATACGTCACCAGTCAAAATAAATAAATGAATTAGTATTATCATTATTATTATTACCTAAAATATTTTAAATGCATAGTTTTTATTATCTATTGTTATATATGTACACATTTTTTATATAATCTATTTTGTTTGTTTTTTATTTTTTTTAAACGTCAGCATTCTTGTTTATGA